>JAWWEM010000054.1:867021-886128 GCA_035582935.1 Ormyrus thymus | reverse complement strand
AGCTCAGAGAATCTCGTGAATTTTTTCCGCACTGTGTCCAGTAATTGAATTCTGTGGAGAACTACCTTAAATTACTGTCACATTGTCAGAAATTTTTCTGTATAAAAAGTGAAAAAAAAAATGAATTTTAACGAACAGCTCGTACTATTGTACTGAACGGAAAGTATTTTTCTGGGTACTCAAATGAACAAAGTCGTTCTCTTTAAAGCTTTACGAAACTTTTTAAATTCAACTAAAACCAATTCCCATTTCATTCCATCGCTGTTTGTTTAATGAACGCGATAACACAAATTAAATAAATGCCGTTTTAAATCAAGCAAAGCAAATATTCGTTTTTTCAAAACTAAATAAATCTTTTTGTTCTCGGCTGCACATGAATAAACTATTCAGGGTTCTTTTTGTTTTGCACATTTCGCTTCTGTCGAAAAATAAAATTTACATATTTGCAGAAATTAAAGAAAACATTGCTCCCTTTCGCGGGCATAAACTCCCCTATTTTTAACGCCTATTGTGCAAAGGATATGAATGCAAATGCTAATCAGGTATGCATAGTCTAAATCTGCTAGGCGAGGATACATCTTGATTCGCCGGCTGAAAATTCGCGGTATAAAGGTGTCGTATTTCGCGGCGAAAGATAAGCCACTTAGAAACTCGGTCTGAATTCCCCGCATGCACATATCTGCATTAAGAAACACACCGGCAGCTTTCCCGCGTCGTCAACTCAAAGCACACGGCGTGCAGCCTCGCATACGTACCCATCCAGTACGAGGAGGAGGAGGTTAAAAAAGCCGAGAGTCTCGCGGGAATAGTCACACGTCGCTTTAGTATCGGGTTTCTCATGCGGCTTTCTCCCTCGCTCTCGGAATTATGAACGGCGCGGAAGTGGCCGAATTCAATAGCTATCGGAGTCGGTACTTGTAGTAGCTCGGAGGGACCGCGCGAGATCGATCAAAATCTATAGTGCGCGCTGCATAATGCACGCCCGCGGCTTTTTCTTTTTCCGCGGTCGCGCCGCGCCGCGCGCGACTTTCTTTCTTGCCGCGCGCGCGAGGCGAGAACTGGGACAGTCACGGAGAATCAACATCACGCTAACTGCACCTGAAACCCGGGCTGAGGACGAATTCGACACCGAGGCTGAGCCGAGCTGCGCGCGGATCGAGCCATTTTTAGCCTTACAGGCACACGAGAAGTGGAGAGAGGTCGTATATATATCGCGGTAGATAAGAGAAATTGTTTTCAGGTGCAATTCTCAAGTTTCGATGCTTCTGCGACGGAAAGTCGCTGGGGTATAAAAGTTGAATGTCTTCAATAAAGATGTCTATCGACGTCGTTGTCTTCCGTTACAGCGAGCTCAGGCCGAGATGTGTAAAAAGTGATAAAGGCTCCGTAATATTGAAATAGTCTAAATGCGTTTTACTGCATAACCGTACCGTAATACATATCTTGCTCTCTATAATAGGCGTGAGGGCGCAAACATTCTTTACCGCGGTCAGGGAAAAATTTCAGCTTAAATGTAGGGGAAGAAAACTGTACCCGCTAGATATTATTTATTTTATTTATTATTTTATTATTTTCTTTTACCCTATCTAAGTTATGCATTATTAATATAAGCGACAGCATATCATTACCATAATACCTCATTATTAATACGAGATTTACTATACGCTATACGTACAACCTAGAATAGAGCAGAAATAATGAACTATTGATTCTACTTATTTCTAAATAAATCGATACGCTGCAAATTAGCTTGCGTGGATAAATATTGAAACGAAAAAATATAAGCTCAAATAGAGCGTTGCGCTTTACGCATATTAGCATAGCGTAATAAATTACAAATAAGTAGAAATCTCTTGCTTTGTGATAGATGACGGCCAAATAAATAATCCTTAAAACTTTGTGAAATATAACCAACTGATTAAGAACATACATACAGCTTTAATGACTCTGCGGTAGTCATTAAACGAGCTCCATACTCGACCTACGCACAGCAAATTCATTTTCTCTTTTCGTACCCCTATTCATAATTATTACGTAGCCGAAGGCGAGCGGCATCGGCTGTATCCGCATAAATAAAATCCGCGTATAAATTTATAAATAAGGCTTTCCGATTCAGTATGAATAAAGCAACAATTCGTGCAGAAAAAAGTATATTAATGTAAGAGGCTAAAGAGCTTTAACGCGATCTTAATGTGAGTATATTTATAATCCAGTCATAAATTAATACCAATCATAATGAATACTCATTAACGTTGCTAATGAGCATTAGAATATCCTGAACAAGGTAATTAGTCGCAGATAATCGTAAAAAATTATCGCAATAATTCCCGAAGTTCGCCGCGCAATTTTCCGCGTACACTGTCCACCTAGAATTACGCAATCTGACAAAGCGAAAAAAGCCAACCGCAGACAAATTAAAGTCCCCCCCCCCCAAAAAAAAGGAAGTACGTAATGCGCGCATGCAGGTATATGCAGCCCCCCTCGCTCGCAATCAACATCTTGAACGAGAGAGAGAGAGAGAGAGAGGGGGATGGGCAGGGAGATCGAGATAGACTCCTCTCGAGGAAAGGAGGAGAGGGGGCACCGGGGAAGGAAAGAAAGAAGTGCGCGCGTTCGTCCGAAAATTACAGCTTCTTCCAGGGTCGTCCTCGTCGCATGGACAAAGAGTCGCGCAAAGCGGCGGTTATCTTTTCTGGAGGCTCGCGTCACTCGCGGACAAGTTGCCTGCTCGGGGATTTCGTTTCGTTAATTCCCCCTCTCTCTCTTTGATTCGCGGTAGCTTTTTACCTCTTTTCGTATCCCCTGTCCACGCAATTCCTGATTTCCTGAGAGGAATGCCGCTTACCGCGACGTAAACTCGTTACGAAGTATGTTTACGACCTTGGACGATTCCAATTACCGCTAAATCTCTCTGGAATTGACTTTGAGCGATAAGTTTTACTTTCGTCGGCGAGCCGGCGGTGGCTGCCGCGCTGCAGCAGAAGCAGCTCCAGGGCTTAACCACTCTCGGGAGCTGCGCGCGCGTTCGCCAGTCCGTGCGGGCTGAAAGTGCTTTCGCCGTTTACTTCCTATACATGTGAGAACGCTGCGCCGAGCGTCTGGAGGTGCGCGCCGGTGCTCTCTCTCTCTCTCTCTCTCTCTCTATCTCTCTGTACGTGTGCGGACGACGGACTCTGCGCGGAAAGTCGTTTGCTCGCGTCTCTTGCTCCGTGCGCCGCCCGCGCTGCAAATTCACCGGCGAGTTATGAGCGGGGAAATAAGAAGCTGCAGCGGGGAATAAAAGAGGCGAGGAGTATCATTGAAAATTTTCTCGCTACTCTCGCTGCCCATTAGCTTTATCTGCGAATAATTGGGGTGACTGAATGGGCATTTCCGGTGCAGAAGGAAATGCTAATGAAAAACCCGCGGGGAATTGTTTCGCGTAATTAAATCATTAATTTAGTCCATAAATTAATACGATCCGCGGAAATAAAAAGACTTGCCGAGCTTATCCAGCGATCGTCTGTATCTTTACGAATAAAAAATTGTAATTAGGGCCGTTGTCGTTAAAGCAGCACGGCGAAACGCCGGTCTCCCCCTCCAGCCACGAGGCACGAATCCGCAGTTGCCGTCTCTTATTTAGCTTTTTTCTCTCCGCGGGGCGAAGGAGACAGCGGCGAGCCAAGTCGGGCTGGGCCGTTAATTCGCGCGCGAGGCCTTTTGATGTGGCGTCACGCGAGCCGATCCCCTAATAAGAGCGAAATCCGACTCGTGCGTAGAGACGGCGGGAGGGTGGCCGTCGGGAGGGGACGGGGCATCGAATCGCGCGCCTCCGAGCAGATTTTTGCTTTGATTTACGATATTAGCGCCGGCTGAATGGCTCGTTAGCGACATTGTCGTTGCGAGCAACAGTCACGCGTTTGTGTATATCGGTAAGCACCGAGCCCGACGTGCTGCTCTCGAGCGTCATTCGCGTCCTGTATAGTCCCGCTGAGAGAGAGAGAGAGAGAGAGAGAGAGAGAGAGAGAAAGAGAGAGAAAGAGAGCCAATCGAATTCTTCGCGCACTCGCTGAGCTTTTTCGTCTGATTAGCTTTTATTTATGTGGCGTGCTGCGAGGCGTGCTGCCACTCGTCGAGCTCGAAAAGTCGAGCTCGGAAAATCGATGATTTATAAGGAAGGAAGTCGGAGTCTCTTTTGTGGAATAAATACTGCGCTTCAGTGGAAGGAACTTTGAGGGAAAATTAAAGTGCGATGAATAGTTATTTTGCTTAATGCCTTTTATTACTTTCAAAGCTTTTGTACTTTGTTTTTTATCGAGTCATTTTTATTGCTGTGGGTAATCTCTCAAATTGAAAATTTTTTCTTGGTTTGCTTATTTAACGTATGGTTTTATATTTCTTTTTTATGCAAGTAAATAACGTTTGTTTTTATCAAAAGCTTGTAATGGAAATACAGCTTACGTATAAAAATTTTGGAAAGATTCACATGAATTGCGTAATTAAAAAGAGTACGAGCCAATCATATAGACAGATTTGACGATTGTTTGTATATCCCACTTCCCCGTCAACGAGTGGACCTCGTCAAGTTCAAACGATCGTTCATTTATTCCAGGCGGCGGAAAAAAGCCAACAAATTGATTATCAAAGGCCCTCGAGTTTTATATAACCAGGAATTTTTATCAAAAGAACGAGTCCTCCTTCCGCGCCAACGGAAACAAAGACTGCTCGTACTCGCGGGGACTCCCGTAGCTGCTGCGCAAAACGCGCGCACACACACACAGGAGAGAAAGATAAATCAAAATCCCCAGAAAAGCACACCTGCGTTGTGCGCACACACCGATGCGTACAAGGGACCTTAACGACGTGCTGATGAATCGCACCGACGGACTACCGAAAATCTAACAATTAGGGGGTGATTTGTGGTCGCTGCCGGGAAATTTACACGAAGGGACCGCAGGGGAACGGGGGGCTTTTATTGGCTCGGGAGACAAGGCTGAGCTCGGACGCTCGTTATCGAAACCTTAACGATCTGCGCTTCAGCGAAGTCGTAGGTCAAAATTCGTATATATACATATAAGCGCGCGAGGCGTCGTTTTTCGTGAGCGGCGAAAATTGACCGTTTCTCTTCATTTGTCTTGGCTAAGTTTTCGCGCGCAGGGCTCCGTATATAAAAGGGGGAGACCTTCCGCCGAGCGTAATGAGGGGAATGTCACCGTATTACGCGAACGCGGGCCCTCGTTAAGAACGTCCGATGAAGTGATAACGGGGAGAGCCGTCCGCCGAAGAGTCGTGGAATTTATTGTTCTGCCGGTTGAGCCGTACAGCAGACGGAGAAGATGGCTTTCCCGGTTTTAAGTGGCTTTTAATTTGATAAATATTGCGGGATTTACATGAAATTATTGCCGGAGCCTTGTACAATTGATGAGCAATTAACCTTTTCTGAATTACCCCTGGGCCGAGATTAACTTTCTCGGGAGGGCAGCGTGGAGGTATCTTTTATCGCGACTTTGGCCCCGGACTGTTCTGTAACTGCGCAAATAAAGATCAAAGAATGGCTTTTAAATTGAAATTTTATTCGAGCGCGTAGGCGGTTGTGGATTCGTTAAAAATTACGGCGGATTAAAAAGTTGTGGGAGCGCTATAAAATTTAATGCTGCTGAGCAATCGATGCTAAGCTACTTGCATTTAGATAGCAGAAAATCGTTAAAGAGTTTATATTAGAGTTTACGGGCAAAAACACATATAATTAAATTCAATTAAATTACTCAACATTGTAATACTAACAGTTTTTTAAAACATTATTACCTAGCACTAGCTTATTTTCAATCCAATTTTACTTCTTCCTACTAAATTAGATTTTATTGCAACAAGTATCCTTTTATTTTCTAGTAATTTGAAATACATATTTTTGCATTTTGCCTCCTGGTAACGTTAAACATGCTATATTTTAATTTTGAAATTCTCTTTAACCTCTACCCGCGTAAAAAAATTATACTTAGGCTAGGCATAATCGGCTATGCACAATGTAGGCTAAGAATTGGACATTCATAGACTTTATCAAATTGAACGTTGAAATAGCATCTCAATCTATTTTTCACTGACGTTAATAGTGAATAATTTTTTCTTTCATTATATGAAGCCTTTCAATTATGAACTTATAACATTTGTATTTCTAAAGCTTCTATAATGTGATTTCTGCTCATCACTTTTTAATACCTACGCCTGAATATTAAAAATATCGGCATAATTATTGAGCATTTCCTACGTCCATTAATTGAAAGCAATCTCGCGATTATGTAAAGTCCTCCGTGCTTGCCTATCATTTTCGTTTAAATCAAGAGTATTATTAGGGGCAATGCAGTCGCACTTAATTAGCGATTATCGCTGCGACCGAAAATTGCCATACCTCTCTAAAATATATAAGCGCGCATCAAGTTTTATATTTGAGATTAAGTTAAACTGTTTCTAATGACTTCTTCGTAGCTATCTTCTCCTTCTTCTTAGTCTGGGGCATTTACATTCCGAGCCTCTCTCCAGTAATTATAAGATAGCCACGTCGCTCTCTTTCTCCTGCGCTTTGCACACCCTGGAAAATTATTCGGGAATTCTTATTCGAGCGCGTCCCCACTTACCAGACTTTATCCTACGTGCCCGGAATAGACGTCGCCTCGGAGACTGCACAGCAGCAGAGTAGAATATCTCGTCGTAATTCTTTGCGAATTTCCTAATGTACCGCGGCGCACTGCCGCCGCTGCTCCTCTCGCCGTTGCACTTCTCTCTTCCCTCTTTATCTCTCTCATTTCGTACTCTTGGCTAGGATTCTTCCGCCGCCGTCGCCGCCACTGCTGCTGCTGCTGCTGCTGCTGCTGCCGCTGCAGCCGCTGCTACTGCAAGTTGTTACCATTATTTTAATTTTTATACTGGCCGACGACGGCGAGGAGAATTTCAAGAATGAGAGACATTTATTGCACACTTTGCACGTATTAAATGGTTATATGCGAGTGAAAGCCAAAGGCGAGGGCGGTAAAAAGGGTTGCCGACTTTTGCGAGAAATTTGTGGAGGGGGATTATCGTTCGAGCGCGATGGGGTAATAGAGTTTGTTCAAAGTTTCGAGGAGGCAAGCGATTACACGCGAAATCCTAAAGAGAAAATTTGATGAGAAAATGGTGCTTATTATTGTGCTCGGATGATTGGATGCCATTGCTGATGATATGTATCGTCATAGTACTTATCGACACGGGTGTGACGGCTTCGCTCGGTCGAGAAATGTCTCACGAGATGAATAATCAACTTCCACACTGGTATCAAACATTATTTTATTCCACGAACGCCGAAAAATCATGTTAAAGTCGTGATTTTGGGGTTAGAGTGGTATAAAATACTATTAATAAATCTGAAATTAATAGCTGCATGACTCGCTTTGTTTGCACTTGTAATTTTTTTACAGTAAAATTTATTATTTCATTTTTCTTTTATTTGATACAAATACAGGCTGTGCAGCCTAATTACAAAAGGAAAAGTACCAATTTATTATTATTTCACATACGAATTGCTTAATCATCTTATTTATCCACGCATTTACATTGCTTCAATGCCACACATTGGCCTTTTTTAGGTTTACATATATCGTTACATTTCTTCGGTCTGCAAACTGAAAAATTAATAATTTATGTTTTAATTTACAATAAAATGAAAATTTGCAAAATTATTATTACTAGAATATTCTAGAATAAGGAAAACTTAAAATATACTAATGCAGAAATAAATGCATTTAAAAATAAAACGAAGACAAACGAGTTTATAAAAAACTTCTAAATTAAAATGACTTATTAATAACTCACTTCTGTCAATTATACGTGGTGTACTAATAGGTACTGGAATTATTGGGCCATCTTGTTCTGGAGAGCCTAGAATTGGACTTGCCAACAGGAAAGTCAAAGCAAGAATGACTGAAACGATAAAACCGGTAATCTTCATTTCAATTTTTACGAAGATGCAGTCTCTTAAAAATCAAATGTTAGAATAATTGAATCGTTATTGTTGGCGAGACTTATATACGTTGCGGAGACGCTTCGCTTGAGGAAAAAGATAAGGAAAATAAAATGCGAATACAACAGACTATTTACATAAATTCTTGTAAGCACTTTCTTGATAATTACATTAAAACAGGTGAATTTGCAGGAAGAAACCTTGCATTTGCAAATACTATTTTCAAACACAAGAATCACTTTTACTGTGAAAATAGATATCAAAACAATCATTTTTCAAAGAATTTTTAAACGATTTTAAGGCATTATTAAAGGACTGTATAGTGCAGTTTTATTTAGGGTTCATTCTTCAAAATTGATAATTCATTTATAAAGAAATTTCAATAATAAATAAATTGAATCAATCTCGTAAATTACCGCAGCCTTGAGTAATATAAAATTTTGAGCAATATAAAATACTTATTATCGGTTTGGTTTATTTTGTAAACAAATATAAAATTTTCCTTATTTTTAGAGTATTGTGGTGAGATATCAATTTAAATCCAAGGTATATAAGGAAAATAAAACAATTGTAATTCGCGTACAAATTTAAATTTTATTTGTTCTTTCATTTTTACGATTATTCATCCAATTTTAAAAGCAAGGAAAAATCAAGTGGTTTTTGTTCTACCCTTCTATTAAATTATTAATTGCCACTTTTGAGTCACAGACCTAAAATTGACTTTATCCATCCATTGCACAACAGAATTAAAGCAATTATCAACCCTAATACAGCCAATGGCATAGCAAAGATCGCGTTCGAAATCGCGCGCCTCCTAGGAAACTGCAAAGAGCAGAAAGGACTGCGGGGGAAGCGCTATCTATCCTTTCTTTAGTGTCTTTGGAGCAGGCAGAGAACTCAGTAGAGGTTGTCGCAGCTGAGTTTTGTTGCCGAGATATCCTTTGAAATATAAATTCTCTAATTATAAATTATCCTTTGAATTATAATGCCAGAAAAATTATTGATTTGGCAAAGTTCCCATCAGAGTCATGATTATAATAAACAAATTTTGTTTTTTTGCAGATTTGTTAATAATGGAATTTCAGGAATGTGTCAACATATCACAGAAATCGCATCTCCAAAATTATTCAATTTATATATGAATTTTTAGTATTCAATTTTTAACTAAAATAACTTTTGAAAAAAAACATTTTTTTTAGGTCAGAGAAAAGCTAATTAAACCTTGATCCCTCTAATAGTTCGATTTATTTATTTTATTTATTTATTTTGAATTTTACCCACGATATTTATTTTTAAATTTTACCCACGATATTTATTTTTTTTAACTTTTTACCCTATATTTCTGGCTAGCTTCATATTTTTATATTGAACAAATTTTTAGTTTAAAACAAATATGAGTACAATTATTTTTACCCGTCTCTATTAACGGCCTCTAAATAAGAGCAGTGTGCATGTGCGCGAAACAAACCTGCAGTGCAGAATTGCGCGTAAGAACTATCGCTAATGCGTTACAAATTTTTTGAATACCATACAAGTCACGTAGCTCGCGAAGTCTCATTTTGTCCCGTAAATATACATTTCTCAAATTTTTGCGTAATACATTGACAGCTAAGCAAAAAGCGCCACTTTTTCTCCGTGAGAAATTCAGATATCACCCAGCCGAAATGTTCGACTTCGTCATGAATACACATTTCTGGAATATTTGCTCGAATCATCGTCGGTGCACCGCGCCGAAAAAGCCCCCCCGATCCATATTGAAATAAAGACTAAACACGCCCGCGGACGCACGGCGGCGCTGGCAAAAAGCGCGAAAAGACAGCGAGCCGCCACATTACGGCAGATTATGCCGCGACGAGTTAGGCAGCGCAGACGAGCCGCGCGCGCTTTTTTCCCATTCCCCCTCTCTCTCTCTCTCTCTCTCTCGGGCCCGCTCGTAAATCCTCTCCGCCGGGACTTTGGACCGATAAAAAAATTCGTGCGTCTTTCGGGGGCGCAGGTCCTTAATAGCCTTCGGAACGCGAGATCGCCGCCGCCGACCTTGCCCTCCCCGCTTTCTTGCCCCGGGAGGCTCGCTCGCATTCTGCCTCGTCGCCGGAGTCGAGGAGTCCGCCTGAAAAAGCCGCGCTCCAGCTGGAATAATGATTGGGCTCGCTAATAAGCTTAATTAATTCGGATACTCGCCTGTTTAATTAGCCGCTTGGTCGGCTCCGATACCCGAGCGCTTATGCGCGAGTGTGTTTACAGCCGGGAGGGGGAGCTGTGCGGCGCTCCGGAGTCGTCCAATTCATTTCGGAATTTGAAGAATTAAGCGCGAATCAGTTACGGTGGCTTTTTGTAATGACTAAATTTCCGATGCGATCGATGCGCTCATTTTTCGTTTCGTTCTTCTCTTCCTTCCTGCTTATAATTCAGCTGGATTCGCTCGCCAATCGATTTTCTCTGCATCAGCCCAACTTTTTTTATTATTCAGCGCATTAATCCGATTGAAATCTGACCGAATTTCAGTTCACAATGCGTGAGATTTGAAGCTTTTCATTAGAATCAGAAAGAATCGTCAATCCCGCCAGTCCGTCATTCGGCCGCTAAAAATCCTGCTCGGACTCTTTAGACTCGCGGACGGCGCCGAGCGGCTCTCGCGAGAAAGATTAATAGCGAAATAGTAGGAAGGCCTGGGCAAGAGGAAAAAAGAGGCAAAGTGCGAGAGACAAGCGCGGCTGCTCGCATGCATATATGTATAACGACTAACGCCCGGCCGTCCATCCTCCTTGCAGCTCTTGTTCTTTTCATTCTGCTCGTTGTCTTCTTAAAGCGGCGGCGGCGGCGGCGGCGGCAGTCGAAAAGTATATAACCCCTTGCGCTGGCAAAAGGAGAAAAAGAGCCGCCACCGCGGCCGGCGCGTAATTAAGGCGCCCTCGAGCGATGCATTGTTTGCTTTGCCGCCTATATGTGTCACTGTCACGCACGCCGAGTCCGCCTGTCCTATACATCCGTTTCTTCTGTTCCTTCTATACGCACACAGTCGCTCGCGAAGGCCTGAAAGACGTTAATGGCTGTACAAGCGTCCCTCTCTGTTTTCGCCTGGACGAGAGAGAGAGAGAGAGAAAGAGAGAGGACAGCGTGCGAGAGGCTCGAAGGGAGAAAAATCTACGCAGCGCTGCGTAACAATGTATAAGTATAGAAGAGCGTGCGAGGAGGAGGAGAGGATTAAAAAAAGGAGTATAGCGCCGATTCGAAGTATTGATCGCTCATGCAGGTATGCGTACCTTCGTATAATGCCCTGGCGTAATAGTCGCCGAAGGAGAGGGAATGGTGAATTGACTTTTTCCAGCGAGCGCGGCCCCCTGTATATATATGTATTAATTAAAACCCCCTTGAATTATTTCTTCCCGCGACAATCCGTCGTCGTTTATAGAACATTCCTGCGAGTCGACTTGTGAATAAGCGCGAACGCAATTTACATTCCCTTTCTCTCTCTCTCTCTCTCTCTCGTAGCTCGATCCTTCTTTTTCTTCTTCTTCCGTCCCCTTACGTCGCGCTGAGGCTTTTAAATTAGTATAATAAGAAAACGCAGCGACGCGAGCTGCTGCCGCTGCAGCTATTCCAGAGCTGGAAAAAGAGCTGACGAGCTTCTCGAGTGGACGCAGTATGGCTGCACGCACAGAGTGAAGGACGGCGAAAAGCGAGGCAGAAAGTTGAGCGACTTGCATTTTTATATAGTGGGTCATTGTGGCTACTTGGAGCTTTTCACTGGGAAGTGAACAAGTGGCCGAAATGCAGGGTACTTGTTAGTGACAGTTGGGGAGTGTTTCGTGGTTTGTGAGTCGACTTTGTTAACGGTTAAAAGTCAATCGACAATTGTAAGCTAAAAGAATATCAATCAAATTTTATTTTAATGCTGACGGGAATTTGAACAACTGAAATTTCTATAATAATAATTTTATCATGTAAAATAAAAGCTATAAAAATTAAAATAACAATTGTCAGGACTATAAACCTTCTTCATACATAAATCAATAGAGCAGATTTTAAAGTGCATTAGTACACTGCAAAGAATTTCGTTAAAAAATAATTTTGACAAATTTGATTAATTAATAGCTCATTTAACTTAAATTATTATAATCCATTAAGCGAGCATGAAGAGAAACATTAACGAGTCAAATGTGGTTCTGGAAAAATGCAAATCTTTTACAAGCATACGTTACCCAGATTCAGATATTAAATTATACCGTTTAGCTAAATTTAAAAAAATAAAAAAATATAAATAAATAAAAATAAAAATATGAATATATATGATAATTAAATTTTTTAAATTTAATTTTTAAAGTTGGTAGTTACTTTATGTCTAAAAAAAGCCGCATTATTCATTGTTATAAAAATTGCATAAGCTCTGGAAATTGATATTTAATTTCATACGCTGAACGAAATAAAAACCGAACTTTCTGTTAAAGAAATGATTCTCGTGGAATCTCTATTTATTACGCTGCCCTTTAAGAGAGTCACATTGCGCAACCCGAAGCAAAAAGTAATTCCAACTCCTCATTTCCAATCGTCTCGTTCCTCGGTCATGTTTCCGCGGCGCATTAAGTATGAAAAGCTGTGCCTTCGGGATAACCGGTGAGGCCCCGTCTCCTTCTTTCCGCCAGTGTTTGCAAAAATGAACAGGGAGCAGCGAAAATTGTTTCGTCGTCAAGCGAGGCATTACGGAAAGGGGCGTTTGTATGTACAAGCCGAGCGCGACTGGCAAGGAAGGTAGCCGCGAGGCGAAAGCGTTTTTCGCGCAGCTCTCTTTTCACGGCGCGTAAGATTTTCCAGATTCAATTTCGTGATTGTATAAATTCCCCGAGCCGAGGGGGGGGGGGGAATAAAGAGTCGGCCGCCTCCCCCACGGGCACGACGCGGCGCGATGAAAACTTGGCTACGGCCATCTTGGGCAAAACGCCCGGCAGCCTTTTCTTTCTCTCGCGCTGCGAGGAAAAACACGGAGCTCCTTTACCTCTCTGGCCGCACACACAGACCTCTTTCTCCATTCCCCGGCTGAGATTCCTGCGTGGCGCGCGAAACTAGTGCCTTTTTTCCACGCAGTTGCCTCCTCGGATTTCCGAGAGAGGAATTTCACGCTGTTAGAATTGATTTTCCTTTGGCAAAATAGTCCCGCTGGAAGTCTATGGAGTCGGTGCATTGCCCGGAAAAAAGTCACTGACTCGTCTTTCTGGAAACACACAGTCTGGAGTAATTTTCTGGCTTTTACGAGTTTTTACGCCAAGTGATGCTTACACGCTTATTTCAAAAACAATTATTGGTATAAAACCATCGGGGCACGTACTTGCTTCTGAAAAGAAGCAGTTTACATATTTGCAGAAAGAGATCTGAAGTCGAAATTGCAAAACCGTATACATCATTTGAGTAAAGTGGTCTTAAAAATTTGCGCGCATTTAACCTAGATTCGTATTATATTCCAAGCTGAATTAATGCACTCGAACAAATGAAGGCAAAAGCTGCCTCGGCGCATAAACGCGGGCACTGATTTCGAGTGGAAGAGCATATACGACTTTTAAATAAGAAAAGAAGGTGCACGCACTTCATCCTCCTTCAGCCTCGAATATGAATGTGCGCTTCCACATTACGAGGCGGGCAGCTTCAGGTTAAAGAGGACCACGGGCCTTTATATTCGCGCGCTGTCTGAAAACGCGAGACGCGATGCAAACAATTTCGAGTGCGCGCGCGCGCACGCGGGAGCAGATGCCGGGTGCTTGAAGGGGCGGCCCCGAGGATTCTGGTGAATAAAAAAATTGTTTCTATGCAAATTTTCAAGTTTGTATATACGCCCGACATAAAAGGGAATAACTTGTTCCCTTGGTTGAGCGCGGGCCTGCTGACTTATCTATGGCGTAATAAAAAAACTTTATCCGCCAAGTCCGAGTTCCTGCTGTTGGTCTTGCGCCGCTGCTGTTGTGCAGCTTTTTGCGGAACTGATTTTAAGGAAGAATTTTTACCGCTCGCCGCTCGGACGATGTTTCCTTAAGGGCGAGTCCACACGCTTACCTTTCCCCTGCCCATTACGCCGTACCCTACCCTGTCAGATTTTTTAAATAAATTGTCCCATCTTTATTGCTGCACGTTACATGGAGATTTCGATAATGAACGTGAGTAGCACTGTATCCAGGAGTGTTTTCTTTGAAGACATTAAATGATTGTACACTTTGCTTCAGTGAATAAACAAACATGGTTAACCTCAACGCACGCTTGAGACAAAACATTAGGACTAAAAAGCGATCAGCTGTCAAAACGCATAGCCTGCGGCGACTTGACTGTATATTCAAAATTTCAATTTTGAAATTCTTTTATTAAATTATCGAAAATCAATAAGGTATAATAGAAAAATGTTTGATAATGTTAAAATAATATTTAATTATTTTTACAGTGACTTTTTTAGTAAACATAAATTTTATTATTTTTAAAAAATCACATTTTAAACCATAACTTTTAAAATTTTTTAAATTTGTGCATGAAAATTTTGTTCTGAAATTGGATAAAGTATAGAATGAAAAACTCAAATAAAAAAATATTGATTTTTTTCGGTATATAGCTCTAGAATTTCGCCGAAAAATTAATGGCTTCCCCGAAATCTCGCAACAAATACCTTTTCCTTCATTACTCGGTAATTATCGTACCGAAGTAGGAAAATAAATATTGACTACCCTTAGAGAACTGCGCACACTATCCCGCGACACTTCAAACGTAATCTCGTCGGGCGCACGTCTGGCTGTTCTCGACTCACGTGCTATCTCATTTCCCCCTTCTTCCGGTGCGAGTCGAACCGCACGTATTTCGAGCCTCCGTGCGCGCGATAATCGTTCTCCTATATATATATATATATATATATATCTCCCTCCTTTCAGCCCCCTTTTTGCGCACGTACGAATTGAAGCCTGCCGCGCAAAGCTGCGGGACACAATGCGATCCGCTTGCCTTCGCCTCCTTCCCTCTTACAAAACCTATACACTTGTTACATAAAAGCCGAGCCGAGAGGAGCCTCGACTAGACGGAAAAGCCGAATATAAAGGATTCTCATTTAGCCGGCGCCAAGTAATAGCAAGACTCGCTGCCGAGTCAAAAGTAAAAGGATTCATAAAAGTGTCTTTCGGGCCGGTCCGTCTGGGTAAGAAAGTTTCTTTCAGGTGCGCCCCGCGCACCGCTGAAAAGATTCGGTGGCCGGGGGGAGAGCTCGAAAGAGAGAGGGCTAAACTTTATAAAGAATATCGGATCAAACGGGAGCATTAAATCACCGTTGAGGGCTCGATTCGACCGATTGGAAGGTTACATTTGGGCCGAGCTCGTATATAGAAAGAGGAGGAGAGCCGCCGCGTACGTGCGCCGAATCCCGATGGCTCGTCCACTATTTGTCATCTAGCTAGCGACTCCCCCCGCCGTAACTGCACTAACTCGATCGCCGACTAAACTAACCCAACTAGTGCTTCCGGTAATCGAACAGATGTTCTGGGTAAAACTCCGCCGGAGGATTCTGTCCTTCTGCTCGGCACGTAGAGGCGCGTAGGAGGAAGACTCGCTATCTTCGCGGTTTCATCTTTGGAGCTCGTCCTCGCGGGGAGCGTTTGGCGCATGCCTTTCGGCTGCAGTACGTACGCGAACAAGTCGATTTTCACGAGAGCCCCGAGTGAATTGCGGGGGAAAGATGCGCAATATTGTTATTATGTTTGATGTCGCTCGATTCGCGGGGTACATCGTGGAACGCTAACGCGCTATTCTTCCAATTCCATTTCAATTTCGCGCTCCTCCCGATCGCAGCAAACGTGGTATTTTTGCTTTGCAATTAAATTACTGCTGAATTTTAATGAAATTTAACGCAATTTATATACGGATCGAGGGCTGCAGTATTTGTTTTCTAAAAATATGTTTCCCCGGTAACTTTATTATTTTTAATTGTCAGTTGCACTCGACGCTTATTAAAATATCAGTTTAACGTTCGATTTTGACAAAATAAATAACTAATTAAAAAAGCAGCCGACTATCCGATTTGGAGCGATAAAAAATGAGCAAACGGTATCAAAATTGAAGTAAAATGCACTTGTTTGCGGTGAAAAATAAACCGAGCCCAATCTGCATTCGCATTAAACGAGCCGTTGAAATAAACTAGGAAATTTTTCAGGTTTCAGCGGCATTTCACGCGAATAATATTATCGGCGACCCGATCTCCCCCGACTTTAAACATCCCCCCGCGCAGTTATAATCCCCAACCCTTTAAAACTCCTCGCGCCACTTTCGGCTAATCTGCAAGTTCGCGTGTCATTTTTTATCATTCATCCCGGGCGCGTCTTTTCGGGCGAACTTTTCACGGCGGGAACTCGGCATCTTTATGAGTCCGGCGAAAAAGGAAGAGACAACTCTCCCCGAGGGAGCAGATAAGAACGCGATAGCATTCTGTCAGAAGTTTCCTTCTGAATGGCCAGACACTCGCCTCGTTTCTCCGGCTTTTTATCCTCCTTTCTCCTTGGCCGTTGGTCTTTGGAAAAATTGAGCGAGCGGCCCCGGGCCGATAAATAAATAACGACTGGCAGGCAAACAATAGAAAATACAAGGGCCGAGCGAGAGGCTCTTCGAGCCTTATTAGTCAGGCCGAGCGAGAGGACGAGGACGACGACGACGACGACGACAGCCGTCATTGACTTGCCGCTGCCTGAAATCGCCCGGAGAGATATAATGGAACACGCGACGATTTTCCGTTGCATCGTACGCTCGACGCCACCGCTCGCTCGCCTCGCGGCATGCATTCATGCATGCTCTCGGGCACTATCTTTTTCTCTCTCCTCGTTCGCTCGCTCGCTCGCTCCCAGTGCCTCGGGACAGGCCGGTATACGTTATCGACTATTTCACCGTTTCCTGCTCGGATGATTTTTTACCCGAGCGTGGGATAAATGCATTTATTTACGAGCGCGAGCGCCAGTTTTTATTCGCTTATTACCTTACTTTTAATTCCCCGCTCGCATGCCAATTTCCATCTCTATTACCGGATTATCGCGTCGCGCAATCGACTCGATTTAATAAAAACTCCGGCGCCCTCCTTTTTTTTCTTCCGACAAGTCGCACTCGCCTTCCAGTCCAATAAACGGAAGACAAACGAGCGCTGCGGCCCTTCGTCGCAGAAAATTA
This sequence comes from Ormyrus thymus, assembly GCA_035582935.1. Taxonomy (NCBI): domain Eukaryota; kingdom Metazoa; phylum Arthropoda; class Insecta; order Hymenoptera; family Ormyridae; genus Ormyrus; species Ormyrus thymus. Next base: position 868,991 of record JAWWEM010000054.1, on the reverse strand, counting down.
CGAACCGGCCGGCTGGCCGGCAAGGAGCAGGGCGAGCCGCAAGAGGCCGCTCGGCTTAATAAGCGGTAAAATTTCAATCAATCAATAAATTCTCCCCGCTGCCTAATCTGCAGCGGGGATCGGCTCTCCCTGTGAGTGGCATATCCATGGCAGTGACACTGCTCGGGACGCAGAAAAAGGGGAGAGAGCCGAGCCAACAGATGGATAAATCGGGAGACAGGCGCGCGCGCGCGCGCACGGCGCGTCCTATTCCCTTGTGCGCGCGCTCGCGAGAGATGCCCTTTGCGGTGCGTCTATCTCGGCTGCACAATCGCTCGTTAAGACAGACGGCCCCGCCGCTCGCCCTTTCCTGGCTACCGTCGCGCGCATCAAGGGGGGACGAGGTCAAAGTCCGCCGCGGCGCATTCCCGCGATTTCGGTTTTGACGTGCGTTATTCCGATTGACTTGCACCGAGCAACGCCCATCAATGGCCCGATAATGCGAGCAGCCCTTTGTCCACCCCCCGCGCGTGCGTGATTCCGCGAGCGAGGGGGGAAAACAACGGGGGAGAGAGAGCGGCGGCGATTCCTTTTTTTTTTTTTCGACGTGCGGCTCGGATGATGGCGGACGGGGCTTTTCCTCCGGCGTACATGTACGGGGAGATAATAAAGCCGCATAATTGAATAAATTCACGCTTTTTCATGTCGGCCTCGGCGGATTTTCGGGGGGGACAAATTTTTTTGTTTGAACGTCGAGACCTTGTCGGCCGGGCCGATTTTTATTTATGTGGGTTTCATTGTGCTTGAGGGTGTGTCCGCGTGTGCTGCTGCCTCGAAAAACGAGGCTTTTCGTTTGCGAACGGCTTCGCGCGCCCGTTGAAAGATGGAATGTGCTGGTCGAGAAATTTTTTGCACTCGGACATTGCGGCCTGGAAATTTAACGTATAGGCGCGTACCTGAACTGTTTGGCATGAATTTTGAGACGTGGGTACACAGCGAACTTGCTTATTCGAAAAATTGAATTGCGCAGCAATTAATTTAACGACATTAAACCCTTAAAGAAAGCTTTTACTTCCTTCTCAGTGACACTGAATCTAATTTTATTCATAGCCTAGTTTAAAACCCTTCTGCTTCTACTAAAAATAGAGGAAACAACTCAGCAATAAACAGAGGAAGCCTTCCACCTTACCTAAAGCTTTCCCATCGACAGAAGAGCTCGAAACCGCTCGGCGCTATGGAGCTCGAAGCCCACAAACGATCCATTTCGAAAACCGACATTCATCAAGCGAATCAGCGACAAGTATCTGCGCGCTCGGTACTTGGCGTAAATGCATCGGTTGGGCGAAGGGGGGGGGGGTTGCGATCGATTCTCTCTCTCTGTCTCTCTCACCCACCAGTGATGGTCCACACAATAAAATCCCCATAATCCCCGATGCGGCAAAATAGGAAGAACGCCCGGCGCGGCGATTAGCATAGACTAAATCGCTTATTATAATGGACAATCGATGCCCCGAACTCAGATGAAATTTAAAATGCAAACTGCCCAGGGGGAGAGAGAGTTCAACTAAATGACGTGTGCGCTCGTAAATATCGAAGCTCCTTTTACAGGCGGCGGAATGGCCGGTCGCTCGGCAATTTATATTTATTTCCCATTTGTACGAGGGAGAGAGAGAGAGAGAGAGAGCTTAATCGATGGCGCGACAGGAGTCGCGCTGAAAAACGCCGCGCATTATATTTTGCGAGGCGCCGCGGTCATTATCGATCATAATCCCCGGCCTATGCATACAAAAAGACCGCAAATGTTCAGCCAACTGTCGCATCGCCTCGCCCGCCGGCGGATATATGTATACGACGTCGGTGTTTAACGCGAAAGAGGCGCGTTTGCGGCTGCGCGCGCTTCGGCGTCTGCGGGGCCGAAAATTAATTAATGTAATACCGCAAGGATGCATCGTCGCACTTTTATCGTTCGCGCGAGAGGGATTCCATTGTTG
>JAWWEM010000054.1:847065-860060 GCA_035582935.1 Ormyrus thymus | reverse complement strand
AGAGAGAGAGAGAGAGAAGTGCTGCTGCTCGAATCGCGAAGGGAGCTATTCTCGTTTCTCTCGCCTGTATTTACCGCGCATATTCAAGTATACACCTGTCAATTCCGAGTAGGATTGAACTGATTTAACAGCAAGTTAATGCTGCTCGAGCAGAACGCATATAATACGTTTATTTCTATACGCGGGCCATCGTTTTTTTCCCCCCGCCTCTCGCCGTTCATTTTTTATCCTCGGTTAAGAAGAGATATGAAACTGGAAATTGGGGTTCTTTTTTATCCGATCGTTCAATTTCATGCCAACTTCTCGCGCGTCGGATTTCTTTCCTCGTCGGTGTGCGGCGTACGTGCGTGTGTGCGAAAGCGGGGCTTCATATCGTTCGCACTTGTTATGTATAACCCTTCGATATTAAGAATTTACATATAAACTGCCGCTTATATTTTTATTCATATATCAAAATATATTGCGTTTTTTTACTTCTGGCTTTACGTGAGATTTTTTTGAGTATGATTAAAAAATGCACATTACGCGGAGTAAATACAAATTTTTCAATTAAATCGGGAAACTAATTTAGTTCCAAGTATCGCGCACTTTTTTAACGCCCCGAGGTAATCGCTCAAGTGGCCTCCGAATTCGCCTCAACAAATTTTCATTCCGCTGAAATCTTTGTTCTGAGGCGCCATTATGTAAATTCCGCTTGCCTATATACATCGTAAAGAAGAAAGCACAGCCAGTTAAGATAAAATCGTTGGAAGCTCGTGAATCTCCGGGAGACGAGAGAAAAATAAAATGATGACAAAGTATAGAGAGGGACGCGGGGACGGGTGGAGAAAAAACGGGCGCGAGGAAAAAAACGTACCGAGAGCGACTAATTCCAGTGCTGCAGCGGCGGAGAGAGAATGCCTCATTATTTACCAGATTAGCGTAAGCTGAGATAGTCTTTACTCGGCTTTCCCGTTATTCCGATAGGTTTCCGGAAGCTTATCGGTATTTTCAGAGAGACGAAGAAAGGAGAAAGGGGAGGAGAGCTGTAAAATTTGACATTTTCCAGATACTCTAAATTGTCACTTTATTCTTTACACGGGGGAATATTTATTGGAGAATTTAAACTGGATCATTATCCGAGAACAGTTCATAAATTACACTTTCACAAATGTTGCTGCAAAATTGGCAAAAAAAAAAAGAAAACTACTTGGCCAATAATTGAAGTAAACAAGAAGTGAACTTTTTAAAAGTCGTTTATTTTAAAAACGAAACGCATTAGGGGAAAATAGCCGGGAGGCAAGTTTTGAAAAGAGTTTTTTGCAAAATAAACACTCGAGCAATCAATTGCGCAGTCGGGAACTCGGGCGCTCCCCGGCCGGTCCGCGCGTCCCCGTAAACTATTTAAAAGTTCACTTTTAATAATCAAGCAGCATTGCCGGGGAAGTAAGAGTCGAAAGCAATAAAATAACTTTTTAACGGGTCGCGCTCCGAGAGAGTGCTCCGGCGCATCGCTCTCGCTTTAAATAAAATAAAGCGTGTAAATGACACTCGTAGGTCGGCTTTTTCAAAGCTCATTACAATTTCGCGTTCGCTTATACGAGCGCGCGGCGGCCGGGCAAAAGTTTCCGTACCAAGCCGCGTGACGCGCGAGCAACTTCATCGCGCGCGACGCGGGGAATTGAATGTATATCTATATACGGGCGGCCAGCTGTCCTATCTTTTGGCTTGCCGCCGAGCGCACGAAAGAGAAAGGGCTGAGTAGCGGGGGGGAAAAAAATTAATTACGCTCGCATCTATCAGCTACTGCCTTAATTGCTTTATGACACTCGACTTGCCGCTCCTCCTCTCTCTCTCTCTCTCTGCTGCATGCTCTTCTCCTTTTTTCTCGCCTCCTTCCTTCGCGTTTTTACCCCGGCAGCATCTTGCGGTGGCTTTTGCGGAGGGTAAGGATAATTGCATTGGCGAAATTCGTTTAGCGAATTATTCCTTCGCGCTCGTAGTCCCGAGCAAAAACTGGATTACATCCGATGCGATATTAGATCTTCCTTAATTCGCTTTCGCGTTTGTTTTCCCGTATATTCCAAGTCTCGCTCGAAGAGAGAGAGAGAGAGAGAGTGATGAAAAAAGCTGCGAGGGAGCGCTTTTTGCGCTCAAGCCGAGCAAAATTAGGATCGTGAATTTCGTCGAGCTGCCGCATTCGTTCGCCGTTGCTCGAGTCTTATTATTATTAAGTGATTTTATCGTCAAAAATCTTTATTACCTTTAGACAGTTTCAGAAAATTTCTTCGCTTCTTTAAGAGATGTTCGATATTTCTGACAAAAACTATTAGTTAAAGTTTAATTCAATAACACCAATCAAAGAGATAAAAACGATTTTTAGTTGTTTTATTCAGCATTTGTTCATCATTTCGAGTTTTGAGATTAAACTAGATGCCTTTGACTTGACAAGAACGCAAAACCGGATGAAAATTACGCTTAACTAAAATTGAAAAAATTTACATATTTCGCTGAATACGGCTCTTTCTCTCATTTTTATATAGGAATAAGTGCAATTTAAAGGATAATTGAAAAACCAAAACTTTAGCTTAATGAATAGAATCAAATTTTATTTCTTATTTCGAAATTGAGGTCAAATCAATTACTTTTGGTTTTTAAGGGTACAAAGGACAACTGAAGCCTAAAAAAATTTAGTAGCTAAAATTAGAACTTTTTAGTATAAATGCTATAGAGTTTACAGGCGACTGTTAGCCTTTAAATTAAATTTATGATATGATTAAATTGAAAACTGTTATGTTACAGTATTTAATTGATTGATTTTATTGAGTTCGGATGTGGAAGTTAGAAAAAGTTATTTAGATACGGAATTTGTAGATAGTTAAATAAATACACTTTTGTTGCAAACTTAATTCCACACTAGTTTCTACTGCACGGACTATTCTCAACCTTATATAATTATATACGCGCCGTTATGAGATCATAATTACAACAGTTATAATATTGCACATAGCTCGTCGGACATGAGCACGAGCTCTCACGCTAGCGAGTGCGTATACTTGCGTTGCTCGGACGCGACTAGAGACGCAGACGTACACGAGTTCGCCTTCTAGAGGGCTCGGTAAACATACACATGCACACATCACCGACAGAATAGAGTGCGAGCTCAAAACTTAACAGATTTAATGGTGTTATTGCAGTCATTTGTATGGTTTATTGTTATTGTTTACGATTCATCAATATTGCAGTTTGTATCACTTTAGGAAGCACATAACTTGTTATTTATTTCGTCATGGTCCTAAAATTTATAATGTATTGGCCAAAAATATTGCCCAAATATTTCGTAAAAATAAATTACTTTTGACGCGGTTAAGCTTTTGAAGAGAATAATAATAATTTTTTTGATCCTGCCGCCGTCATTTTCTCGCACGAATCATAACAGCCCGAGCTGCACAAATCACAGACAACGACGCATGAAATTCCAGACCACCTTATTAGCCTCGTCCCAGGAAATTGGATCTATTTTTAGCAAAGCAAATGCCAGTAGTCCGCTCCTTAAAATATGACTCTTTCAGGCGACGCCGTGGAAAAGGGAAGAAACTAACCGATCGACGCGCGTGGAATCCTTTCCCGCTCGCAGAGGCCTCCCCGTAAGTCCGAAATTAAAAGAAAGCACGCGCGAGATTTCCATCTGTCAGCGGGATGGCACCTCCCACTTACTAATGACGGATTCGTTCGTCGACGCCGATGCGTGAAAAGAGGCCAGATGAGGTTCAAAGGAGATCCTTTTCATCCGGGCCGAGTGAGTAATTGCTCGAGTTCGTAGGTCCTCTGTTCGAGCACTTTGTCGCGCGGTACGCTCTCTTTCGTTCTTTTCTCTCCTTTCGGCGACACTTTGAGGCAGGCTTAAATTCTGTAAGGCGCGAATTAGCATACGCTGACGCACGCGGACGTTACTGCTTAAGAGGTTTACTGTTAATATTAATGCCTCGAATTTGTCTAATGTTGTTTTTTCGTGCTGACTTATGACGACATTTCGATAAACGTATCTTTAGCTCGATGGTATTTTCCTTTCAGTCCTGGTAATTTGACTAGTAATGACGATAATACAACATAATAATTTTATCACAGCCGCATAGTAATGCACGCTATCGCAGAGAGATCTTTAAAGAACATTCAGAATTTCATAGTGCTCAAAAGAGAACTTTCAATAGCGCTTGCCTTTAACGGAAGAGTTCGCTCGTCTTCAAAAGCACTTTTGCCCCACAAAAACTATTCCGAACGACGCATGATTTACAATCCCTCACTAATTTGGATCGGCTTCAAAAGAAGCAGCCCGACAAAAGGTAAAAGACGTCCTCGGCTGCGGGGGAAAGATGAAAGGCAGAATTGTCGCACTCGTCGTTTTCATGTCATTGGCCCGCGAAACGAACGCGAGCGGCTATCCGTCAAGCGTCTACACACATATATACGTACACGCATCGCAAAGCCGCGCGGCGCTACGTGACTTAATTTTCGAAGAGAGCTGGCCGAAAGGTCTCTCCTCTCGCGGGGGTACACGTCCTTAAGTGCCTCATTATTATGCCGTTAACGAGGGAGAGGACTCGCCGAAAAATTTCGTAAGGACGGATGCGCCGCCCCGCGCGGAGGATAGAGAGGTATAGAGCGGCGCTCGATTTTCTTGCTTTCTTTTCGGCCGTGTAAAGTGTCCCACGGCTCTATTAGGAATTCCTCGTGAGAGCCGCTGAGATATTGAGTGCGTCGCCGCGGCGTTCGTTAAAAATGTTAATCCCCGGGTTTGTCAGGTGGAGCAGCGAGCCTCTTTACGACGTGTCTGACGCGCTTGACGCTCGATGCATTTTTCTAGATTTTTACGAGTGGGAGCTCTCGCCGACGAGTCAAGTGGCTTTAGCGTCGGACGGACTTCTATTGAGAATGTTTGTCTGGCCTCGGCTTTAAGGATCTGAATGCTAAGTCAGGTGCAACTTTTTTCTACGCAGGCCGGTGAGATATTTTCGAAGACTGTGCATTGGAAAAGACATTTTTGGAGAGAGGTAAGAAGATTACGTTTTTATTGTAAACGGGAGAAATGTTTTTCAATGCGTTAAACTAATTTAAAACAAAATTAAATTTTCCAGTGTAGATTCGAGTTTTGAAAATTACACATATCGTTGAAGAAATTAGCAGCTTAAAATATCTCATTACTTCAGAATATTGGAAACAATTTCAATTTAAATCAACTGCAGAAATGTATTAATCTGCATCGAGAATACAAATGAATACATTACCCGGTGGGAAATTTCACCATTTTATTTTTGGCTAAATATTTTAGTGAAATATTGATCAAAACAAATGAAAAATAAATAAGGTGGATCAATATGAATGTAAACTAAAATTTTATATTTAAAATGTAAGCATCTTTGAATTTATTATTTAAATTCAAAAGTTGGCGGATTAAAAAATGTAATAACTAATTTAAAATTTTTATTAAAATTAAAAAATATAAATAATGTAATAATTATTCAATACGTTTATTTCATGCAACTTAGAATTTTTTAAAAAATAATTGAATACTATAGTATACTATTAAACGTTATTATTTACAGCATTTTGGCCAATTTTCGACCAATTTTTCGATCAAAACGGTGTCGTTTTTAACAGGGTTTTTGGTAAAAGGCCAATTTTTAAAAAAATGGTTAAAAACTGGCAATATAATGATGAAAACTTCTAACAGAGAATAAAAATATTTTCTAATATTTGTTAAATTCAATAACAAAACGAAAAATAAACAAATAATCGCAGTTCCCAAAAAACACAAATATCTTTTATCGCCTTGTCACAAATTTTTTTATTCGTTAGATCCAAACGTCGAAAGTTCAAATTCGTACGACCGAATTCTGGACGAAGCGGCCGTCTTCATAGAAAGTCTTTATAAATACAAATCGTAATTTTATGTATCTACCCGAGCCGTTATAATACAAGAAACTGTATTTACACATCAATTTCAAGCCTTTCGAAGGAGCGGACGTCCATGATAGAGACGTACCAGCCAACAAGATAAATCAGAATTAACGCCTAAAACCACGAGCGCCGAATAGCGCAGTCACCTGTGCCCCTCGGAACGTAAACGCCGACGGGCGCTGCGCTTTCTCTCTCTACCCGACGTTCGAACGCCGATGCGTGAATGTGCGCGCGCGCTTCTGTATACGACTGACGACAAGTCCCGCATAATCACGCGGAAGCCGAGGAACCGGACACCTTTACTGTTTCTAGTTTCGAAGTGCCGTCAGAAATTAAAAGATTGGCTGGGCCTAGCAAGTGGGTGAATTTATTTAAATGCATTTTATCGCGCTCGGGCTGCCTTTTTAATTCGAGAGAATTACTAAATGTGTTCTAAAATGGAGGAAATTTCTGCTTTCGTATTAGTATTTAATGGAACGCCGAAATACTTTTAAATTTCAAATTCCTCGGGGCATGATGTCAGAGTGCTAAATTAAGCGGTGTTGCGACGATTAAAGAAGCTTCGTTTATTAAGATAAGACGTAAATTTGACTTATATTTATATACATATATGTATATAGGGATCTTTTGGAATTGTGCAACAAGTATAATTTAGCTTTCCAGCATTAAGCAAACAAGTTCTTAAACTCAATTCTCCGGCGATCAAAGCGCAGTGAACGCATTACGCGAGCTAAATAAACAAAACAAAAGCCCCCTGCAGGAACGAAATTCGCGCGAGAGGCGCGCGCCGTTGCGTCATTCATCTCTTACGAGGCCACACGTACACAATCCCAACTTCTGCGCATACGTCCCGCGGGGATTAAGGAGCCGCGCGGCGAGCCGGCCGCTTCTACTGTCGGCGGAGAGAGGGGGAGGGACTGCCAACTTTATGTCTCAATTATAGCGGTCTCTCGGACGTAATAACAATAAACGTCACATATATATTCGGCCGAGCCGACGAGAGCTCGCTACTCGACGGAGGGAGAGAGAGAGAGAGGAGCTCCGCGCATGCGCGCCGCGCGAGGTATATCTCGAAAGCTCGCTCGCAATTAGCCGCAACGCGCGCGACTCTCTTTTCGCGCCGGTCTTTTATATATGCACGCGCTGCCCTTCGGGCGTTTCTTTTTTTCCCTCTTTCGCCGGGGAACCTGCCTTTAATTGCCCGGCGATTCAATTTCGAAATACCGGTAAATCTTCGAGGAAGCTCTGATGATTCAAGGAAACTTAATAAGCGTATCGGAAAATTTATCGGCGATGGTTAGCGCGGCGGGCGCGGGGACAAACCGATAAATCAATGGGGCATACGGAATTTGCGTGTGAGAGCTAGTCGCGCGAGGCGGCTATTTTTATCGAAATCTTTTGCCGACGGCGATTCAATTCCTGTCTTTCTTGTTTTTCTTTTTTACCCCGATATTGCATTCCGCGCCCGAGACCGGCTTTCCCGCTTGTTTTCAACTTTTTAATTCTTAATTTCATCAAGCTACGCTTTGCTCTCGGCTGAAGGCGGAGATTCATTTTGGAAAAGTGCGCTGCCACCGCTGCTCCGGCACTGGCTGGACCGCTTCCATTGCGGGTGTATATTGAAAATTTTTAAATAATACCCGGCTTCGGCGAGGCCGGCGGGGAAGGGGTTGAGGTGGAAAATTACACCCTTAATAAATAAAATTAAGGAACTCCGGCGTGACTAAGTTTCCGCAGTTTCCTTCGTCTTAAGTAAATGCGGGTGTTACTGTCTTAAAGGAAAATTTACAGATCTAACTTTCCAGTTTCCGTATTAATTAAAGGTAACAAATTCGCTGCAAGGGACAAACAACTAAGTTCTATAAATATCATTATAAATTCAGATATATCGGGACATTCTTCATATTTGTCTTTCAGATATTTTCAATAGGTCGAATCACTACTATAATCTATAAATATGACGGCAGGAACAGTTTAATTAAGAAAGCAAAGTCTTTTAAGCAGGAAGTTGTCAGTATCGACATTTTTCAATTTACTAATTAAAAACTTAAAAAGAAGAGCTTCATTTATTACAGCTTTAAGTCACTTAATGGCTTTCGATAAACGTCAAGAAAAATCATTTTACCTTTATAATAGATGCTAACGTAATGCATTATACATCGCATTATAAATTCTATAATTATGGTTTCATGAAGTAGAATATAGATTGAGTTAATAGATGATTGAAAAGCTTCTTTCAGCATTGCCTTGTGTTAAATAGATCATTTTAACTCCTGGCTTTAAAGCAATAAATACATAAACCACATTTCTTAAATCGTAAAATATCTTGAATAATTTAGTTTGATATTGAATGTGATTGTCAAATCAATTTGCATAAATAATTTACACGGGTATTATGAGTTGCAAACAGATCTTTCTATGAAGAAATATACTTTCCTCGATTTAAATATTATAAAATATAGAAAAAATGTAAATAAATATATAAAATGTAATTTTACATAAACAAACTGAAAGAATTTTTGACGCACTAACATCTCTGAAGAATTCACGTTGAGTGTAGCATGTGATTTCTTTTGAATACTCTACCAAAGAAATTCTCTTTGTTAGAACGAGCTGAGAGCTGAAACACAGTGATGTACATATAGATATTTTAGTACGAAAGTAGTGGAATTACTTTCGAAAGTTGCTATCAAACAAAAAAAAAAACAGCTAAAATATTGCTAAAAATTGTTTCCCACTATTCTTTTCACCATTTCAAAGTTGCCTCTATGAGGAATCTAAATATCTAGCTCTCCAAGGTCTTGCAAAAGCAGAAAATGCCGCTTTTACCTCACACCGAACCCACCCACCTTATCCAGAGGCTCCCTTTCTTCCTCGCAAAGCTGGTCAATTTTTAATAATAGCATATTTTTCCCAGCATTCAGCGGCACTTCGTCCCCCGGAGTATTTATTTTTCCGCGTCCATTGCGACAATGGAGAAACGACTGTGACCTAAATATTCCCCCGCGGCATTCGTATATTTGCGAGCCTGGCTACAATCGCGCGCATTGTGTACTCGTCGTGCTTGCGCGCACACGCACGCACGCCTAATGTGCGCGCAATGCGCATTTGCATAAGTGCACGCTTGTCAATGACGCGCATTTAGGCGTACACGCACTGAAATTTCGCTCGAGAGAAAAAAAAGGATCCCAGAGAGGGAATAAAAATGATCCCCGCAGCGGTCCGACGTTATTGTGCGAATGGGGACAGGTGGCGGCGTCATGTCATATCTGCGTAAGCGTAAATCAAAACGTCCGATTGCTTATTTTCATGTTTCGTTAAACAAGAAACCAGAGATAAATATATAATTATTTGTGAGAAAATTGAGGTAGATTAATTAATTCAATCTAGACGAAAAAACGTCATGCTTACTTTCGTTCTGATGTAAGTGGATAACACTTGCCATAGTTATAAGAGGAAAAATTTTAGCATAAAGTCTATTTGTTCCCACTTGGAAATTTTAGCTTGGGCAAATTTTCAAGCAAAACTCTGCTTTACTAATTGTCATAAAAAAATTAACGGAGCATGGAAATCGCGGCTTTGGATGTAGGTCGTGCATGAATAATATTTAAAATATTCAGAAGCGTTCAAGTTGTTCACGAAACGCCTATACCATTAAACATTTTCATTGCGTTGAAACAGATGGTTTCAATATTTAATTGCAATTTAATACTATGATATTCATTAACGTACTAATATCATGGTTTACCGCATACTTTTGGTGTAATGATTATTTATTCGCTTTGGTGATTATAACTGTTTAAATACCAAAATTAACCGTCTAATATAGAATACTACCTTTTCCGAAACTAAAAAGTGACTAATAAATGCGGACCTCGAAAATTGCTTTCATTTTTGAGAACCAATGGTAAAAAGTGGTAAATATTTCCTCAAGTAGTGTTCAATTTAATCTATAAATAAGCTCAGAGATTCAATTGCTTTTTTCGTATTCCTTTATTTCTATCGCTATTATTCAGCCGTAAAATAGTTTAAGATATCGCCAGGTAATTAATAATTTGAATTACTAGATAATCCCATTAGCAGTTGGACGGCCATTAGCGCTGATTAGCGTTAATGTGCCCAAGTATCGTATTAATATGCATGTACTTAAATGATGTATTGCCAGCTTATGTATCTGTAAACGAACTTCGCTTTGATTAATACGCGCCAAGCGTATCTTTAGCATGAATCTGCAATGTTGACAGAAAGTGCGCTAATCGCTTTTACTATTCATAATATTCTCGGACACCGGCGAAATCGCAGCGAATAAAAATGACGATACACTCCGAAGCCCCACTTCATAATTTTCTATTACAAAATATTCTATCTGAATAGCTAATTTAAGGGAGCCGTCAATTTGCTCCCCCGCGCCTCGCATTAAAATCGTCCTAAAAACGTCGCCCGAGACACTCGGGCAATCAATCAAATGGCTCGTCCCACGTTTATTCCCCCGCGCGGCCCCTCCCTCACGCCCCCTTTGCACACAATGCACGCGCGCGCGCGCATCACGCATCCCCTTCGCGCGCACTCGGCGCACAATAAAGCGACTGGAGCATCGCGCCTAGCTGCGAGGACGAAAAAAGGATACCCCGCGGCTGACCGACACGCCGGGATTCCTCGCGCAGCTCTCGCAATAAAGGAGATAGGATAGAGAGAGAGAGAGAGAAGCGGCCGCACGGAGCGCATCGGGTTATATTTTATAATCAAGGACTCGCGCAAACAATGCCCCGCACGAGATCGACGAAATCGATCACCCCGGCATTCTGCCTCGCTCTGCCTCTTCGACGGAGCGAATTAGGATTAAGCGTTTCGAGATCTGAGATCGCGCGTTCCTGTTTGTTCGACTTGTTTTCCCTCTCCTTGTTTTTTAGCGGACCACTCGGGGAGAGCGGCGCAGTGACACAATATCCTTAATGAAAGTTTATCTCGCGACATTTGTATCGCGGCCGCACACTTCGAGAGGCACGTGTGATTTAGACGAAGTGCTCGGGGGGGGCTGGAACGCTCGGGTAAACGCTGAAGAAGAGTAGCTGGTGTATGTGGAGCGCATTAATAAACCCCTGTTAGTCCGGGAAAGAATAGTATTTAATAAGGACTAAAAGTTTCTTTCGCCATCAGTTTCATCGATTTTTTGTCGCCGGCGATAAATCAACTGCGTTAAAAAAAAAAAAAAAATTCTTCTCCACCCGAGAATTGAACGAGAAACTGGAGGCGCCGATAAAACTGGCGCCAATAAAACGCTCGGTCGAAATATAAATCGCAGCAGCCCATCAGCCAGCCAGTGCTTTCGGAAAAGTTTTTGCGCGGCCTATTCATCGGCTTCGAATGGCTCGGGCACCGGCGGCACGATCGCATCCTCCGCAGCGTCCTCTCCTCTCTCCCGAGAGCGGAGGAGAGGAGCCGCCCACGCGCACTTGTCTCCAGTCATAACATACATATGAATGACCGTGAACGAGCGCCTCGTGCATAGATCGGTGGGAGGATGGGATAATGGCGGCTCTGAAAGAAAAGCTCGCGGCGCGATTCTGCAGCCGGCCCTTCCTTCGGCGTCGCTCGCGCGGCGGGTCTTTTTCCTCCTCCGCCTTTCATGCTTCGAGCGAACTGGAAGTGACTCCAATCATCGTGGCGCAGTGACGCGGCGATTCGTGCGCTGTGCGCTCACGCGATATCGGCTCTGGGTGGAACGTGCGCTATTCCTGCACTTCCGGTATTACGTGATGCTGCGGCCGCGGCTCGTTATTGCGGCTCCACTTTTCTGCCCGGTCGAGCCCTTGAATTTTTAAATTCTCGCTGTGAGAGCATTATTTAAGCGGTCGGTTTAAATTTAAAATCTAATGATTAATTGATTTCGACAAAATGAAATCCGACCGTTAAAGATACACAGCGTGTGCAATGAATTACATCGGGAAATGAACCAACTATAATTCTCTCTCCTAAAGTCCTCGCGAAGAAAATATCTTCCGCGAAAGGTGGTTAAAAAAGCTCGTCGCGAGCTCGAAACCACGAGCAATTTCGCGCACGTGGCGCACTAAAAGAGAGAGAGAGAGAGAGAGAATCTCTCGCTCGGAGAAAGAAAGAGCACATACACACATCGCGGAAGGAAGGAAGGAAGGAAGGAAGGAAGCCGCTGCAGTGGCAGCAGCAATATCAAAGCACGTTGTTCTCTTTGAACTAATTTCCACGGCGTCGCCCATAAGTCAACTTGATTGGCGTCTCTAATTCGGAGGACCATTGCCGCGACGTGCGCGCTCTATATACTCCCCCCCCCTGCTCGCCAAAGCAAGAGCCGCGCGTATACGTCCGTCTTGCTTTCCTGGTGTGTACCATCGCGTACACTTGCGCGCCGCATCGATCCCCCTCTGGCTGTCCCGCGAATTCAGCGAGCCGAACTAACCCAAAGCCCCCAGAGGCAACTCCTCCTTTAAGACACGAGGAGGAACGTGCCCGTGTCCGTGTGTGTGTGTGTGTGTGTGCACGCTTGCCAAGACGGAGCTTTCGCTCTTTTCGATCAAACCTTTCGAGCTTATATTCAAGGATGTTGATGAAATTCGATACCGACTCATTGCCACTTAGCCTAATTGTTTGTCCTTGTACAAGTTCGATACGAGTTGGTAGGGCAATGTTTCAAACACTTTACTTACTTTTGCTATTGATTCGTTCGTCCCGTATTTCAAGATTGTTTATACCCAAGTAACTTTTAGTTCTGTTTTATTTCCAAGATTTAACTTACTACTAAAAGCAAAATCATAAACTTTTCATTTGTGCCTGGGAAATGGAAACGTAGAAAGTAACAAAGTAATCGAATAGATTCACTTAACATTTCTTGCAAATGGATTGCAAGCTGAAAGAATATTTATTTTATTTCTGTTCTTCAAGATTGAACGGCGGTAGCTTTCAATTAAAAATTATTAAAATTTATTTAAATCACCAAATGCATACAGTTCGTGGCTATGTGGTGACTTTTTTGACTACTAAATAATTACAAAAAAATAAAAATAAACCGAATTATTCGGCATACT
>JAWWEM010000054.1:817796-842634 GCA_035582935.1 Ormyrus thymus | reverse complement strand
GACTCCCCTCCCCCCCCCCCCCGCCCCGAAGTGCATCTGCTTTTAATTAACGCTCGATTTCGTACAATCGCGCTGCGCCGCGCGCCATTGTTCGGTCGTAGACTCGCGCGCTTCGATGAGTACTTACGTCTACGTCTTTTTCGGTTAATTATCGTTGGTGTTTTGTCCGTCGGCTCCGTTCGGTGATTAAAATCTGCTGCGCTGCTAACATTTTCTGCGCCTCGTTTAATTATACTTTCCTTGGAAAGCTTTCACTAAAACTGAATTATACGGCGCAATATTTTTGAGGAAAGCAGCATTCAGCCGAAATTCTGTCTGTTAGATGAAAATCATAATCGTACGTACGTACGTTCGTTTTCAAAATGTATTAATTGGGAAGAAATTATAATTTGCCGGTACAGAGTGCGCTAATTCAGATGAAAATCTACCTTAATCACTGATAATTTTCTGCAAATAACGGCCAATTCTACGCCCTGTTATTAAAACGAATCGAATGCTGTATATATTTCAACTATATTCTAACACTAATTACTGAATAATTATGCAACGCCAGTTATTATACATTTTCAGCTCTATCGTTTTAAAATACTCGCGAGTAAACACGAGGAAGGCTAATTGACCAGCTCTCCGAATTTTGCGAAAATCGATCCTTCCGTTTCACCAATCAATTCGTCGCGGGAAACAGTGCGACCGCAATTGCCGGACTCGAGGCGCGGGCAGCGGTCTTCGGAATCGAGTACGACTACTGTTAACAGAGTTGTCGAGCCCGGCATCAAGATACCGGAGCGTTCCGTGGCCGACGGAATTCTGAGTAACCCGTCATACGAATTGGCTAAGAGCGGGACGATCCACCGTACACCGTCGGGCATCGTCTCGCACGTATGCAGCGTCCTCGTTTGCCAGCGTCCGAATACTCGAGCTCCGGCATCGGTTGTCAGAGGGACGACGCGCCTAACGCGAGCTGTGGCTGCATCGGCGAGCTGACCACGAAGGATTGAATGAATACGGACTCGGCGAGGATTGAAAGAAACCTAGCGGGTATTGGGAGCTTGAATATTAAATTTATTCTAAAAATTCTTTAGCGCGATGCAGCCCTGTCACTTGTCCCTGCTCTCGTCCAGTCGGCGATTCACGAATTCCCAAAGAAAAGTCACTTGAACGAAAAAAGCACGCGGAAGCCTGAAGGAACATTGCCGACAGTTCGTCAAATCGTTCTTTCCCAACAGTCCATCGAGGTGTACGAAATATTCATCAGGCCGCACAAAACATCTAATTTCTCAGCGATCCCGAGGCAATAAAAGTCCATTGTCCTTGGGCGCGGGCTCGCGCCTCCGGGCTGACGGAGGGCTCTCCCGCGCAAACATTAATTCCCCCGCGGCGCCAAGTTCGAAAAAGCGCTCGCCGCGAGCAAAGCGATTCGTTACGGGAGGCGCGCGCGATCATTGTTTCGGCGCGCGGCGGTCCGCAGCACTTGAAGCGAAAGCATTGCGTTTCTTCTTCTCTGTTTCATAATGGAAAATAATTGGAATGCCCTCGGTGGCGGCGGCGGCAGCAGCACGGAGATGCGGCCAACTGTCGGCGGCTGATTTTACCCCCCGCAGTCGCTTTTGTGTCTGCTCTCGACTTTTCGAGCCCGAGTTATTTCCACGGGCTTCCCTTTGTGCGCGGGCTTTCGAACTCTCGAATAATCGAATGAGCTATCTGCTCCGCGTTCCGGGCTTTTCTTTTCGAATTTTCGCCTTTGTGCGCCCCTCGCGGGGTTGAGTGATTTTTCATTGAGGCGCGGACGCGGAATTTAGCGCGAACGACTGCTGCATTTCGATGCACCACTTATTCCGCAGCTCTGGCAAAGCCCCGACAATCGTTGTCCCTCTTAAGAGCCTTTACGTAGTTATGTGCGAGCAGATCGAGAGGATCGGTGTGTTATTGGATTACGCGGCGATGAACGCTCTTGCGTGTAACGGATTTGCAGAAATTCCGCGTAATTTATTCCGCCGGATTATCCGCGTAATCAGGGAGTATAGGAAGTGCTTTCCTATTCCGGGGAAACGACGGAAAATTCATTTTTGCGATCGAGCGATCGGCTGAACGGACTTTACTCCCCGGAGCAAAAGATTAATGGATGATGCGGTGCGCGTCGAAACGAATTTTCCGAGAGCGCGATGCTCCTGTGTATAAAATCTGATTATACTTTTTGCGGAAGCGTGAAAATGAATTCGATTTTCCGCGAAAAATGTTTCACTCGAATTATCTGCGTCGACGGAGGCAAATTCAGCTGTTTACTTTTTCATTTCCGTTAATTTTTTAATGCGAATTTCAGCCGAAAGTTAATTTTCTCATTTTTCTCTCTCTCTCTTCTCGAGTAATTACTCACGAGCGTAAAAAAATTGTAAACTAAATACACAAATTTATTTCTGAAAATGTCGCATTATTCCAGTTAATGCTCTTTTAATAAAATGAATTACAGGCGCGATATCAGCCGCGTCGCCGTGCATAATACACATATAATGCAATATTTGTTTTGCCTGCCTTTAAAACGCGAAAATGCGAAAATAAACGACTTTATTGCTCCGTCTCCCCGATCGAGGCATTAATATGCATTAATAATTAAAAACATTGCCAGTGCAGTCGCGCGCATTTAACTTGTTATAACGCGGCTATTACTTACCGGCACATGACGCAAACGTCCGTCCGGTCGCATTTCCCTCAACCCCGCCTTTCATTTCGCATACGCAGGTACATAAACTACATAATGCTCAGCTTATCTAGCCGGACATGAACGTGGCCGCGTATAAGAAACGCGTTACGGGGCGATTTCCTGCCGACAATTTTCTCGGCGACGTTTAGCGTCTTGCGCCTTTTCCCGCAGATATACGTACGCGTATCCGCCGTCCGCGTTCTGTATCTCGTCCTTGTCTGTTTTCTCTTTCTCTCTCCGGCCGCGTTCACGCGAGAACGCACGGGACATTGTACCGTCGGTCAACTGTAATTACGCGCGTCTGGAGATCCTATCGCCTCCGTCATTTTTCCTTCTTTTTGCGCAAGCGGACACACCGCTCGGTGATTTTTACGCTGCCCCCGTCGTCCTTGCGCTCACGCCCCGTCTTATTGGGAAATTCACTTCGCGAGCTGCCGTAGCTTTCTGAGGCAATTCCGAAGAGTTCCAAGCCGCGGCAGCGCGTCAAGTTGGTTAGTTAATTATTTAGAAATCAAGTTATAAACGGTTTTCCGGTGGGAAAAGCGGCTCTAAATGGAAAAATTTTGTAATTCGTTTTGCTTTAATGAAAACGAAAAATGAGTTCAAGATTTTGCACGCCCAAGTAACATGCACGCTTTTTAATTACATGTAAATGAATCGCTCCGCTCTTATTAAAAACCGCGGGCGCAAAACTGAAAAGTTAATTGCGGATAATTCTCGCGCACATTCATTTCATTCATGTATGCATGAAAAAAGCAATTAAGATTTAGAGTACGATTTGCTAATATTATTTTTAATAATAAATTTTTTATACCACAATGAAAACTCGACAACAAAGTAGCTGCTTTCAGCTGCTCTTTTTATGCTTCGCGTTCCATAATACTCTTTTTATATATTGCCCGGACAAAGTAATATAGCTTGTCGAGACACGAATTTATCTATCGTTAGTTTCATCTCTCTTAAAAATGCAAAAGCCTCGCGTGGCATATTACGTGTCTCGACTTTTATGAGCGTTATAAATATTTGAAGTTACTTAGACATGCGCACATTGTCCGCGTCGAAATCGTTAAGGAGATCGCGCGGCCAATACAATTTCCCGATTCTTTAAATCATTAGCTTTCGCCAGGCAGTCGTCAGTTCATACAAATTTACCGCCAGATTCATTATACGCTTATATGGGAGGTGTGCTCCTCTGCAGAAATACTATTTATTTAAGGGGCTGTTTTCGCTTTAACAAGAGATACGGGTTAATCCGCGCAAAGCCAGAACACGACCCTCCGAAATATTGGAGTTCAATACATAAGTAACTGTTTAACTTCTTTTTTGTGCTTCTTTCTTTACGAGCAGAAGACTTAAAAATGCCTGCCGGTAAAATTGAATAAAAACGTTCGATTCAATTTTTATGACACAGTCTCGTGCTTAGATTTAAATTAATTCGATTGTTAAGAAAAAAAAAACTTTTATTATTTGTATAACGGATGTTTTGCATCTGGAATAGAATCAGAGATGTAGTTGTGTTTACAATCCCATGTAAAAATATTCACAATGCCTCCTATTATTAACCTTTCCACGGGGTTTAATTGTTTACTTTGGATGCTAAAGAAATTCACCGCTTCGATCGCTGCGGTAATAAATAAAGTAGTGTCGAGTCAAAACGGCCCAGTGTGTATTTTATGTTTGATACGGCAGGGTGTAGATTAGGGGTTAATATGTCAAGTTGTATGTTCAATATTAGAATACATCCACGCACTCATTCACTAAAACGGCCAGAGGTTTCAAAAACCGAAATTCACTTTAAAGCTCTCTAAATTAAAGGGAAAAAGTCATTCGAGAAACTACAGCGTTACGATGGCGCACCAAGAGCCAGAGCGTAAAAGCAAGAGCAAATAGCGAGCAAACGCTCGCTCAGCACAGTCAGCAGTCGTAATGTCGGACGAGTGACGCCCCGCGCAAAAATTGAAATAAGCCGTTGCGAAAAAAAAGGGCAGGTATTACCTCTAAAACGGTCAACTGGAGGTGTAATGCAGCGGCGAGCCGTACTAAAAGTCAAGTTGCACGGCGTAAATGCACATGGATACGGGGTGTAACGCGCGCGCGTGAGCTGCCTCGCAATTTCGAAGACGCATCTGCAGCCGGGCGCTTCTTCGTTCAGCGGGTTCGTCATTCTTTTAAGCCGAAACGATCCGTTAAAAAAAAAGCGAGCGAAGCGCTAAGCTGTATAGGCTTTTAATCTTTTCGGTATTGTGCGATAACCGGGTTTCGTGTATAACGTTGAATAGCTTTTTATTTGAAAATTTGTTTTTATTATTGTATATATACGGTTCAATTAAAGGCTCTGAAAGGTTTAAAAAACTTATGAAAGCCAAATACTTGCCGTCGTTTTTTGAAACTGTAATTGAATTGGTAGCTTAATTTGGCAGTGTTTATTTGCAAGGCTTTTTTTATGACGTATGAAATTCCATAGTGATACCCGTTTTAACTGGCATTTAGGCCGGCTGGTAAAAGTAATAGCTGTTTTTCCATTGGAAAAAAGCTTGAATTAACGCGGAGCCGCGGTCCATTTAAATTTCATACGCGCGTATCGATCGCGGAATTTTTATTCGCCCGGCGGAGCTGCCAGGAGTTTCGGGAATCCCGGGCGCCGAGTTTGAAAACGCGCTAAAACGAGCTCATCTCGGGTGGCCGCGGCAGAAAACCACACGTCGCAATTACACCTCCTGCTTCCCCCAGCGGCGGCGGCGGCGGCGGCGGCGGCTGCGGCGAAATTCCGCAATTATAATCCTGGAAGGGATCCCGGGCCGACGGCGGAAATGAGACTTGGCCCCTGCATGCAGGGCGTACAGCTCGCGTGTAATATCAGGCTGCCGTACGGGCGGCCGCCTCTCGAGTCGTATAACGTCCCGTTTATTAAACGCGTACGCACACCTCCCGCGCGTCGATATATCGCGCATTATGCGTCTTTTCATACAGTGTCGCCTCGAACAATGGCCAAGAGGAGCTTGTATAAGCAGGCATTCTCGCCTTTCGGCTTGGCGCGCTTGTTTGTCGGGGGCTTTTGTGCGGCCGGCGTGTGAGAGCATTTTTACCTGCCATAATGGGGTCAGGGTTTGTGTGCGTCCGCACAAAGCTGCCCTGCATATTGCTCCGCGGAACTTGACTTTTGTTCCAGCGCCGTTTTAATTACGAACTATGCGGGCTCCGTTCGGGGTATCTTGCCGTCGCGTGAAGAGGATGTCGAGGGTTGCAAGATAGAGTTGTCATTGAGAATTAACTTTCGGAATAATAAAGTGCTTAAGGCGGTTCTGTCGGTAAAAGTCGGCTTGTGACTGGGAGAGCGCAAGCGTTAATTTGGAATAATGGAGCGAGCCAGTGAAAATGTGGGACAATATTTTGCCTTTTAGCCTACCAGCAGCTTTGTAGTCGTGAGAACTGCTTCGGGTGTATAATGCACGCTGCCTGACAGTATTATCAACGAAATTGAGACATTTATTATTTTCATTTGTACTGTCGGACTTCTTTGTGCACGACGTATTCTTTAACGCAATAAAGACTTAAACATTTCTTTTTCAGTTTTAATTGATTCATAAGAATCCAGAAATACTGTTATTAAAAATTTAGCGCTAAGAACCTCGAGGGAATACTTTATCCTCGATTATGAAGCTTGATGGTTATATATTTTTCTTCAAAGATCTTCAACAATCAGACCGACAGAAAAGTGAGTAAAAAAATTTTTTAATAAAACTTTCTATGAAACTTGACGGGATCCTTCTGTAAGTATTACATTTCATAACGAAACTCACTTAGCTTGAAAATTTTATTCCGATCGGTAGAGTTATGTTCCTCTGACGTTTTATTAAAACTTTTTTCGAGAAACAAGAACCCTTCCTCGAAAAATTTATTTAATCATCGGAAAGCATTAACGTTCCTGCAAAAAAAAAGTTTAGAGCCCTTTTTAAAAAGGGAAGGCAGAAAGCGTATATAAGGGCGCTGCATTAATTAGTCCAGGCGCGGGGCCATTGTAATTTCCTTTCGCACACTCCACTGCTTCGCCACTTTGTTTATGAGGTTGCTCTCTTCCACGTTAATAAAAAAGCTTTAAGCTCGGCGCATAATAGGCGAATCGATGCCCGAGGCGTACACACTCAACCCTCCTTTCTAACAAGAAAATAATCAGCGTATTGGCAAGACCGGAGAGTTAGAAGGCGCGCGATAAGGCGCGGATTTACGCGGAGAGCGTGAAAATTTGCGCGAAGAGCCGAATTTCCCCTGAAATTATGAAAAGTGATGTTGGTAAAAAATTCGTTGCGCAATCTTTTAAGATGCGTTTGCAGAGAGAAGGATTGGAAGGAAGTGACGTTTTTTCGACAGAAATCAACCTTTTTTATCGAGGTAAAATTTAATTTAGATGCCAGCGCGATTCTTTTCAGTTAGGTCGCAGTAGTCGAGCTATTTCACGAAAGTCCGCGCACGCCGATACACTCGACAACTGCCGGCCGAGTCGAAGCAAAGAACGGGAGAGAGCAATAGAAAGGCAGTTTGTTTCGACTTTCGCGTGACCAAAATAAGTCGCGCGACGGGGGATGTTCATTTCATCCCTAGCGGGTGGCTGAATTTCTCCGTCCCTCTCCCCCTCCCCCTCCTCGAGTCCGAGAGCTTTAATTAAAATTGGGGAATGGCCGAGCTAAAAGATACGAAAGGAGAGCCATTCCCGCAGCCGCGCGCGTGTGGGTGTGCGCTCGCGTACGATGTTTTCTCGTAGTATCGAAGTAGCAGACGGCGCGCAGCCTGACGACGTGGATCGACCGACTTAACGCACGATATTGGAATCGGAAACTTTTATATTCCGCCGCCGTAGTTCAACTCTCGATCTGCGCGAGGTGGAGAAGCTCTCGGGCGAGCTTGAAAAAAAAAGGGAAGTAAGAGCGCGATGGCAAATACCGAGGGTTCCGACTTTTTCGCTCTTAGCTAAGATAAAGATGAGGGACAGAGTTGAAAGGGAGAATGAAGCTTCGCGTTTCATATCTATAAAGAGATAAAGCTCGAGTGCCGCTGAGAATTCTTATAATAAGAGTGTACTTGCTTTGTTTTCTTTTACCTTGTCATTTCTTTTTTAATTTTGCCGAACTTAAACTGTTTGCTCCTGCATCTTTTACGAGCTTTCGGCTTGTTTCAAGTATCACGAGAAATTTACCTTTCATGCGCATTTGATTTTTAGGTTTGGAATGCTTTGTTGGAATTACTTACTTCTGACGAAAGTTTTGATGAAACTCTTTTGGCGAATTGCTTCACTCGAAGCACGTATTAAACCTGATTGTATGCGCTGCTTTCATGCATGAAAACTAATTATGAACTTAGTTTTAATCGATTACCATACGAAGCTGCGGTGTTCGAACTTTGCCCTACTTACTTCTTACTTCTCCACAGAAAATCCAGAAAGAAATCTTTTTGCTTACATACGCTCCAATGAAGTTTCAGCGAACGACATTTAATCCCAGGCTACTTCGTCCGCCAGAAGCAAAATCACTCAGTGCAAACTTTCCTCAAGCCACATCCAATGGGACAAGCTCTCAGAGGGCAGGCAAGGCACATAACGAGATAACCGAAACTCGGGGAGAGGAGGGGCAGAGGCTAGAAAAATAAAGAAGCTCCGGGAGCGGAACGAGAAGACAACATCGGAATACGATGCTATCGTCGCAGAGGCGGCACGTGCCTTGCGACCGCGACGGCAGCCAGTTTCCATTGGGCGCGCACACTTCCCGAAACTTGCCGATGTCTTCCGAGAGCTATCGGCCAAATGAGCAGAGCCGCGCGCGGATTTAACCCGCGGGGCTGCTAAGCGTTTGGACGAAGTAAATCAGGTCGTCGGCGAGGACGGACTTGCTTGGTCGTTGCGACTGCAAGCTAATTTTTTGGCAGAAGTTTATTAAAAGTTAGGCGATTCGCCCGCTGTTCGCCAGAATGATGATTCGACAATAATCTAATAAGTTTAATGTTGCAAATTATAAAAAGTACCGCCAATTGAGTTGGACGGAAAATTCTACTGGGTCCGTCGGATAGAATATTGAAAAATAATAGACATTTACCTTTCCTCTTTTTACTGTACTAGATTTTCAGCTATTTTCTTTGATCAACCAATGAACCACTGAGCTGCTTAACGTTCCGAATTTGGCGATAAAGGCTTCAATTCGATAATAAATCGCTTACTTCCTTTTACAATAAAGGAACTTTTATTAAATTGTAAAAGGATATGACAGATAAAAAATCACTATGAATGTGGCGTCAACACGATCTAGTATTATATCTATATTGTGTACATTCACATGACACAAATTTTCGAAATATGACATCTTTGCTAATAATCATTAAATTTGATTATTCTCCAATATTCTATCAGGCGGATCTAATAAAAAAAAAATTTTTCATGCAGGAAAAAGCCTGCATTCAGTGATGAAATTCATCCCGTCCAATTTTTGGAATTCAAATTGAAATTGAATTTTCGTTAATAAAATACTGCCAACGCGCCATCAATCTTTCCTGGAAAGAAAAAAATCTTCGTGATTATTCGATATCCATTCCTCTCTCTGGAAACAACGGACGAAACTCATGTATATATGTAAGCGCAACGACCCCTGAACGACTCTTGGCATATTGGCGATAAATTTATTCGTGCGCGCGTCGCAATGGCATCGCAGGAGAGAGGCGAATACTTTGCTCGGAAGTCGCGCACGCAATGCATTAATTTACAATTCCATTAACCTCCCTCGTTAGAGAGCGACCAGCAGCGAGAGAAAGAGAGAGAGAGAGAGAGAGAAAGGGAGTCGAGAGATATCGAAGCCCCGAAGGAGCACATCGCCCTTCGTCACACCGTTAGCACACCACGACGCTCGAACAATGTCTTTCTTCCGACGATCTAAACGCGATTGATGCGGGACGACAGTTTCAGTGCGCCTAACGTATATTACGCACACAAGTGCGCCGTCTCGTTCCCCTGTACAAACACAGATACGCGGAGAGGCGTCGTTCGAGTGTCCCTCGGGACTTTCCACGGGCGCGCTTTTCATTCTCGCGCGAAATAATTCCGCGCGCATTGATTTCGCCGAGGATACATTTGCATTACGGAGCGAGAGAAAAAAATCGGGTATACGCAGACGGCCGAGGGAGGGGGAAGAACAATTTGCACAAAAAGAGGTGTCGATGCGTCTCCAGTCGACAATGGGGAGTGGCGGGAGCTGTCGTTATTTTTTTTCGCATCGGGTATTTGTAAAAATTGTGCTCCGTGCGCACGCGCGCGCTCAGTGGGCTGCTGTTCCAGAGTTATGGGCAAGGGAGACAAATAAAATGATTGGAAAATCGTGTACAATGCGCGCGATTTACATCGCGAGTGCGGATTGAGTTTCTTTGTTGTTTGCTTTTAGTTAGTAGAATTGGAAGTAAAAATGTTTTCCTTTCGCTCCGCCGCGGACGGAGTTGATATTTTGCGAAATACGCGAATTTAAATATTTCGATCGGGGGCTTTCTTGCTTTTTGTCTCCGCGAGTGCAACGATTTCTGCAAACAAATGCGCTATGATAAAGATTGCGTGACGTGCGGCAGAAAAACGCTTAATCGGTTTGGTTGACTGCCGCAGGTCGATGACGTGAGAATGCGCGGTAGAAGCAAAATGTGTTTTTATAAACTTTTAGGAGAAGTTTAACTCGATAAGCTTTATTTATTGCAAATTGTGCAAATCAATTCGACGTTGAGTTTTATTAATGAGTGGGATTGTTAGCATTATAAAGTAAATGTTCGGTTATGTGTTTAAATAAGGACTTTTAATTATATATATTTGCAGTTTTCTGAAAATACTGGTTCAAATGTTGATAAAGATATTTTTTTTTTTTTCAAGTCCTTTTTCAAACCCTTTTGTATGTGAAAATAAAGCGGGAAATGATTTATTTATACATTTGCGAAACTCTTTATTTTTCAATTTTAAAGTTATAAAAGATATATATGTCGAACAGTATTTCTGTCTCATTTACCTCGCGTATTTAGCTTTCGTAAATGGATCTAACTCTCAACACATATTGTAGTACAGTACCTTTTGTAAATAGTAATATATCAAATGAACGATTGGTACATCGTTTAAGTTGTGCTATATTTTGAATTGTTGGACAGAAATAACAATTGGCCATTCTACCATACTCTGAAATTACATGTTTACGTGGAACAGAAAATTTCGAAATTCCAATCTAGAATGAATATCATACTAAATGTTCAATATAAATAGATTGGAAACCAGATTGAAGTAAAATCGCGCCGAAATATCTCAACTCTCATTTTGAGTTCTTGTGCATAAAGTTAATTAATACTGCGCAATAATTTATAATTCAGAATTATTGGCAGCCGCCATTCGCGTGCGTGCCAACTCAACAGAAGATCGTCGGAGCAGAAGCAGAATCAAGCAGAGCGAGGTATCGCCGAGGATTTCGCAGAGAAGCGGCGTGATTCGCTCAATAGGAAGCACGCAGCTGTCAGCTACTTCGGTCACGCCTAAATACGCACTCGAAAAGGCCGAGCAAAGCACTATACCCTTACGAAGCACCTTTGCGAGGCGTGACTCGGCATAAACTCAGCCGCTGATGCGGTGGCTGTCCATTTTTCTCTCCGCGGATGTAAAATGTGCATAGTAATGACCTTGTTGCTTCATTTTAATGTCACCTTCCGTCTGATGAGTATGTTCCGAAGTACTGCCACTGAAGCATTCAGCTCTAGATCAGATTCATTTTCCGACGTTACAGTTCGCTGTTGCTAAAAGAAAGTAAGTCAAGTTGCAAATGTCGAATGTATTTCACGATCTCTATAATTTATCTTTCGGTTAAAATCAACTTAGATTATGACCGATCTGACGTTCGAATTTTTGTTTATTACGACTTGCGGCGTAAATACATAAACTAAAATCGTCAATTTTAATGGAAATAATTCTTTTTTAACAAAAGCGATTGAAAGAATACGCAGTAGTACGTGCCCGTCCCCTTAAATACCGCACACGCAAGTTTTACGGCCTTTGTAATGGCCTCATTGAATTCGCGACGAAAGAGAGAGCGGAGACGAAGAGAGCGACAAGAAGCAGCGTGGCGAAGCGTCAACCCCCTCGTTGACTCAGCAATACCATTCTTTCTCTCCTCCTTCGCGGCTTATCGGACGAAAAACCGCACGGCGGCGAAGGCTGCGGGCTTTTCTAGTGGTCAGTCGGCGTCGGACAATGAAATCGTTATCTGCCAAAGTCAATTAAACGCGATTTCTGCACTCGTCAGAGCTAAAATCATGTATGTACGCGCGAGCTTGCTTTTTGAACTTTTCTTCTCGCTTTGCGGAAATGGCTGCTTAATCAGCTTAGATCGCCTCTGGGTAAAAATGGTTAAGTCATGTACAGTAATGGGCAGCTGAGTGAAAAGTTTTACTGGCGTTTGCATAAATATTCGAAAGCTTTTTAACAGAATTTTCTTGTCTGCTAAAAAGGCTCGTTAAATTTCTCGCTAGTTAAATGTGACTTTACTTAGTGATCATTAATTGGCTGCGATTTTATGAACAAACGTGCAAAAAGTTGCCAAAACTAAATATCATTAAAAACAAAAAAGAGAGTTAAAATGGCTTTGATAATACAGTATCAAATTTGAATCGATCGGTTGATTTGCAAATAAAGTTAGCAATACGCACGAAACGCGATAAAAAAAAAAACGCGTTTCATAGAGAATCGCACGACTCTTTGCACAACCGAGAGTGTGTACAGTTTTTGCTTGCTTTTTTCGAAGGGATTATTGTTTCATTCGGTGGATGAATTAAATTTTATCATTTTGCTCGATAGCAGTCTATGTTTTACTTGTGAATTCACGCGAAATGGGGATTGTTAACGCAATCGCGGCGCGCGACTGAATTTTCAATGACGATATTCCGAATAATCTCGACGTGCTGCTATGACGAAAATTGAACGAAAAATTGTTAAAAGTTATACTCGAATAAAATCTATTGATATAACGGGGAGTAATTTAAATGCCGCTTCACATGAGCCCACCAGATCAAAAATGCATCAAAGCTTTTTGATTACAAGTTTACCGAATCGATTGAAAAAACATAAAGCTATTCTAAAATATTTTTTAAATCAATTTTTCATCTCCCTGTAACTCAATTATTCGATCTGCTCGCTGTCAAGTCGTATAATTTACTTTTTACGGCGTAACGAAAGATTTCAATTTTGCCGAAGGTGACACATTCGAAAATCCCTTCCACTAACTACGGCAGTCAAAAATAAATTGTACCCGTTGCTTTGGCTGCAGCATTTCTACCGTCAATTTTAACAGAAAAAATTCAGTAATTATTAACGCCGCGAGATGATGCTCCCACGTGAAAGAATTTCGTTCAGCTTGAATACAAGTTGTATACAAGGACTGTATTATTATCCTATTTACCCTCCTAAGTAATTAATATTACGGGGGCGCGTAAAAAACGAGACAGCTTTGCATTCCCGCACTCTTTTCGGGCGTCCGCGCCGGCCTGTATGTTTTCGGCCGTGCGAATGCACTGGCTCATTCGCAGCTGTGTAAATATCAGTCTGCGAGAGCGGGCGCGATTTTCCACTCCGAGCGCCCTGTCTCTGTGTATATATATATATACGCTCCGGGGATCGTGGGGGCGGGGGGGGGGTGGACGCAGGGCGAAGAGTCGGTGCATATATTGGTAAAGTGTGGGGGAGGTAAAGCAAACGTCGTTACGCCGATGCAAAATCGAGTCGTAGCTGATACGCTTTGCATTTGTGTTATTGCGTGCGTGCGCATTTGCCAAAGCGCGTCTCGCTTCGCGAGTGTCTTTGCCGACTGGAGGCTTTGAGAACGCGCGAAGTGGAAGAGTGCGGCTGTTTTGACAGGGCTGCGCCGCAATTTAATCGAAATGGGCTTTTCTTTTATTTTGCCGGGCTGCGAACATTTAATTATCGACTGCGCTGTTTGACAAATCTGTATCTAGTAATGTATTAAAACACTAATTGCGCAAAACAACTTGTTTTAATCATTGTCAATTTTGTCCGGTGCGTCGTCCTGCAGCTTTGCGCGATGAAAATATCAAAATACAGAAGGTTTTTATTAACTGGTAAAGCCGCTTACTCCTGAAAAATTGGACAAATGCGAATATAAAATAAGAAGCTTGGCGAGGACTCTTTATCAATGTTCTTTATTATTCCATTAGACTCTGCGCTCGCCTGAAAAATCAATATTACCTTTGGTTTTTCGACCTCAACTTTTTCCGATGGCAGGGGAAATACGGCACTGCGGAAGCAAACCGCCGAACAAACTTTGAGGCTCGCCAATCAAAATATTCGCTAATGCTAGAGGTGAAAAAGGGCAAGATATAGAGCTAGAACGCGGCAGCGGCAGGATCGTTTATTTTAGAAATTAACTCGGAATTTCTATTCGATCCAGGTGCTTGTTGTCGATTCTCATTTAAATAGGAGCGCGATGAAAAATGCATTCGCGCCGTTCTTGTAAATAAAAAGGGAGATCGGCTGGCAGCTGGCTGGAAAAATATAACGAGAAACTCGGGCGGACGAGGGAGGGAGAGGCGGGAAATGAGGAAACAATGAGAGCTGCGAGGGAAAATACAGGATAATAAGGGAGATCCGCGGAGGAAAAGCAGATGGACCGAAGGAGGAAGAGTGGCAACCCTAGTCGAGATAAGGAGCTTTCGCGAGTTCAAAAGACAATGCCACCTATAATTGGATCACGAGGGCCGCGCGCTCTAGAATCCTTAATTCCGCCGATTGGTTCTCTCTTTTTCCGCGCTCTCCTCTCCTCCTTCGCGGCTTCTCGACTGCTTCTTCTCTGACCCCTCGCCTTTGCTACCCCTTTCCCAGCTCTCCACCCACTTGTCATTTCTCCGCTGGTACAATAGCCGCAGCTTGTGGAGATTGGCTTTCGCGCTCGCTTGAGCGGCCTTTTACGTTCTTCGGGAAGATGTGAACGCATTCAATTATCAAGTCGGGGGAAAATCGATCGATAATATTATCCGCGCCGGTCCTGACTTTGAATACTGAAGTCCTGAACAAATTAATGAAGATGCTGCGGGCATCTTCGAAAAACAAGGTTAAATATAAGATGAGCGTTTTCAAATTCAACTATATTAAAACTCAGTTAATGTTTTTTGGAAATAATATGATTATCGTCTATAGTATAGAATGCGCAAGTTAAGAAACTTATTGACGGGGTAGTATTCCTAATGGAGATGAATGAAATAACTCAGCGAAGTTGTGCAACTTCTGAAGTATATAATGGATGAAGCGCAACATTATTAATGAATACAGGACTTGCAAATTTATAAGTTAATTAGTAGATATAAGTTAGAAACTATACCTAATAACGTCTACGAAAAACTTTACTTTTCATTTTTTAAAGTATCTTTTGCCAATGTCTGAAATTAAAGTCATAACAATTTGGGAAAAAAATAAATGCCTCACAGTGACATTTGTCGAGCTTCGAATTCGAATCGTGGATTAAAGCATCTTGAATCGGTCCTTCAACTGCAGCGAAATACACGATAGAAGCGCAAGAAATTGCACTAGTGTCCCTTAAAATCGAGGGCTAGAGGGGGCTCGTGTTCCACCCCGCGACGACAGCGCACTCGAAGAAAACGAGAGCCCCGCCGAAATTCCTCGCCCGCACCCCGGCCACGTTTCCCCACTCGCTCCGAAACCCGGGGAAACGGTGCGCGACGTCGGCTGGCGTCCCGTCGAAGCGCAGTCATTCGGCGCGCATCAATCATGCAGTAGCGGTGCGCGCGCGTTTCCCTCGGAACATAACCCGCCGCCGCTTTTGTTTCTCCTATACTCTCGTTCGCGGGGCATTGATTGGACCGTATACAAACAGAAGCTCGCGACTCGATTGTGCGCGGCCGAGCGGTTGATTTAAGACAAGAGCCCCCCCCCCCCTCCCCCTCCGCCCGCGCAAAAAGTCTGCCGCTCCGCAAACACACGTGAAAGCCGCCGTCGCCCACCGACCGCCCTCCTCTCTCTCCGCTCTGTGTTTGCTCTAATTTCGGTAAATTCGTTCCGCTGTTACGTACCGGCGCGCCGATTAAATATGCAATCAAAGTAATTGAGCCTGTTGCCATTTGTTTGCAGATACGGAGAACCCGAATATCGGTGAGGCCCGTTTAATTATTTCCAGAAAAATCTCGAGCCTCCGAGCCCCGGTGGCTTTCAATTTTGACGTATTAAATGGCCTCGACTTGTGATTAATTCAGAGTGGTACACAGCGAGAATAAAGTGGGCGCGATCAATCATGCGAGTGATATCAAACGTTACTCTATTGTTCTTCCTGCTTTCCGTGTGCTGGATTTAACGTTATTTGACAAGGCAGATTTATAGATCCCTCTATGGATATTAGAAATTTATTTACTATCAAGATTTTCAAAGCTTCGCGGCGAATCCCAAAGTCCGGGATAAAAGGAGATTGAAGCCTCGTTTTTTGTACGAAAACTAAACGCAAAAGTGTCTCTGTAAATTATTGTGGCGATAATTCTAAATAACGGTGCGGCGTTAATTAAGAAAAGCGACGTAAAACTGCCGGAACAATCGGAAAGATGAAAATCAGAAACGCTTACCGCGCAGAAGCCATTGTTCGGCAAGGACAAGCTGCACGCACACAAGCCGAGCCAGCCGCGACGGGCAAAATTTCCAGTATATTTCCCGCGCCTTTAATGGCAAAGGCGCGAGAACCGAATTGAGGCGCAGCGTCGGCGAGTCGCGACCCCTTGGCTGGCTGTCACTCGCAGCGATTGTCATTCGCCATCTTCAATTTCGCCAGCAGCATCGCGGCGCGCAAAGTGTCAGGCGCACAGAAAAAGCTTTATTAACTTCTCGAAATTGACGTCTCAGTGTGACTGAGTTGTATTGATTTCGCGAGGAGAGTTTTTCCTCCCGCGGCGGGCAGCGCCCCCGACTGGAGACCCCACGCCGCGCGGAAGACTCGTTTGGGATCCTTAATTGGGAAAAACGTCGACTTCTCTCGATAAACGTTCTGGATTACGTAAAAAAAAAAGATATTAAAGCAATGGACGAGAGTTTTAATATTTTCTCGTGGTTTTACTGCTACTTCTATAAATAATCTTTGCGGAATAGTTATTTTTCATTTAAATTTAACAGCATCGTAAATTCTAAAAATATTGGGAAGTTAATGGCTGTACACTGTGCGAGGATTTTGAGAGATATAAAACAATTTTTAACGTTGTCTGCGCGTTTTGACAATTATTTATTACACCTTCAAAGTAGAATGTATAACAACATTTTTTAAAATAAATTATTACAAATCAGTAAAATTAATTTTAAAGTTGACCATATCATATAGGAATACCAAATACATGTATGCAACTGAATAGATATAATCAAATACTTTTTCCACTTCATATTTTCCTTTTTACAGCTAGTTACAACATACTATAAAACAATGTTAAACATTCCATTACGAATAAAAAGCATACGACAAAATATTTACTGGGAAAATTAAAAATATTTTAGATAGAGCTGTCCACCAGTAGTTTGAAGTAGAAGAATTTTCTCGTATATTTCATTCCCTGCGTATTATATATTAAATAAAGTTCTGGTAACCTCATTTCTATTCCACGTAAAGTTTGTCTGGTTGTCAGCTTGTGGCATAAAAAGTGCGAAAACAAAACAATTCACGCATACACCAGTCGTCAATTTGTGTACATTTTACTGCTCTGTGCGCTACAAATCGCAAGAATTGCAATCAATAATTATAGAAAGTTAATTTTAAAATTAAATAAAGGCAATGCTGTTACAAAACAATATATGAATACGCCACCCCCTGTCAGAACCACGACTAGTCTGAACTGGCTACGCTACGATAGTGACAATTCATATTTTATATGGCTACACTCATTTGGAAGGTGCTGTTTATGCGCTCATCAAGAAATCCTGATAGCTTGCTAATTATGATATATAAGTCTAAGCTTCATCTAAGGGGAGATACAAAAAAATTATAAATTCGGATTTCCTGCTCTAAGTTTGGAAGCACCTTCTAATTCAAGCGGCCAAATTTTGGAATTAGATTCTCTGAATGATCTAAAACTATTTCAGTGAAACAGGAACGGCCAGTAAACTTGTATATTATTATTATAGTATAAATAAAATCTGTGATAATTTATACAATAACTTTGATACAATACTTACAATGATTGACGATAACTGAATTAACTGGAAACTATACTGAATGTAGCTTTCAAATGTTATGATTACACTTTTATGAAACAAAAGATTCGATTTTAAAAAATTTCGAGTGTTTGCGTTACAAATGTATACGTTGTCGAACTATTGGAAAAAAAATTGTTTCTTTAACAACTTTATACTGACAATGAAAAATGGCACAGTTAATAGTTTTTTATTCAAAATAAGTAAGCTATTAAAATAATAATAAATAATAATAATAAATAATAATAATAATTTAAAGTTAAAAATAAAAAACACCATTATCAAACTATTATTAATTTCATGACTTACAATTAACAAAAAACTTTGTGTGGCTTGACTAGAATTAAATAAAAATAATTAAAATTATACTATTTGATGTTATTTGAGTTAAATTTGATATTATTATGTGCAGGTGATCTCGCTATTATGCCCTTCATTATAAACACAAATATCGGTCACCAATGAAGAAGTTTTGTTGTAACATTTGCAGCATACAGAGTTTTGAGAATCGATAAAATGATACCGAAATAAATTGACAACCCACGTGAACGCTACAATTATGTATTTTAATTATGAATGTTAGTATTAACGACTTTATAATGAGTTAACATTGTAGGTGACTAGGGAGTCACTTGTTTCATCTGAGGTCTTGAATATTGAATATCCTCTTATACTAATAACCTGATCTTACATACAAGAGCATCAATTAGTCACTAGTCTACTATAAACAACCTCGACCACTACGGCACTATGCGACCAATATTGTGCGGTCACTGACGAAATTGTATATACTTTAAGTTTGCAATCTGTCTATCTTACAAAACTTTTTGTTATTATCCAAAATAATTTTTATGATTGAAAACAAAAAAATCATAATTTTATCCATATATCGATTATTGAAACCTTTATATTCGTATGTTTTACATGTTTCATCATATAAAATTGTCAAGTCAGCTTTTCTGAAACTCTCGTCAGATCGTTATATACGAACGTTCTCTCAATCGGCAGTTGAGTGATGAAAAAATCGACGCGCAGCCAAACGAGCTTTCAACCCTCCACAAAACGCGGTATACTGAGTTCATTAACCGATCTGGTGACAATCGCGAACAGTATGACGTTCTGTAATTGCGTTCTGCGTCCGTTGCATTATCGTTATAATAACAGCGAATATAGATAACAGGCAGTCAGTGGGAAGAGGGATTTTCGAAAATTAGATGATCAACGCTTGACGGTGCAAGCAGCCGATAATGCGATGTAGTGATAACTCCACGCCTATTAGCTTGCATTAAATAATAATCAAGACATTGTCATTGTAGCTTGAATTAATAAAAGCTACGTTCGTGGAGCTTGAACGACAAATAGAGATTTTTACTTGTACACTTCACAAAATCTGCTTTTATAAAGAACTAATTTTCTGTATATATTAATTGCCAATAAAGAAACATTTTTATCTATTCCAAATTTTAATAAATATAAAAAAAGAAAATAATAAATAATGAATGCAAACGTTTTCAATAGGAATATAGTATCAAAAAATATGTTCAAATAAAAATTCCATATGAAAAAATTTTGTTCAGCTTGAATACAAGCTGTACACAAGGGCTATTCGAAACTGATTCTAGATAATATTGATACAAATTATACACAATGCATTTTTCTTCGTTTATTGAAATTCGTGTAAATTTGTAGATAAATTGTATATAAATTATATAGAAATTCATATGACATTGAACACTGAGTAAAAAATTTAGTTGAGTTAACTGATATTCTAATACTTCAATGAATCTGTACTGTTAAATGCGCACAACTGTAAGACCCCATCGATAGAATACTTCATATGTAGTAACAGCGTTTGAATAAAGTGTAATGCGAAAACAATGTAAAGCGAGCGTACTTCCGTCTATCTGAAAGTGTCTGAAAGCATTTTAAAAATATATAAAAAATAGTTGCAAATTTAGAATATAAGTTTCAATGTAAAAATCAGGATGTAAGCATTGGAGGTCACTGGGAGGCATAATACAGAAATTCGAAGAAATTTATTTTTACTGAATTTTCTTTGATAAGTTTGAATTAATATAAATTTAAATTCAATTAACATGCTTAGTCTGTTAAAACAACAGACCTGTACTGTACAATTAATTGTATTCATCCTACCAATTTAGGTAACAGTTCAGTTGTAAATAGTTAATGGTAAAAAATTGCATTGATTCAATTAAATTTTTTCTCAGTGTATATAAATTTTGTACAATAATCCAAGAAAAATGCATTCTATGTAATTTATATCAATGAATACAGCCCTTGTATACAACTTGTATTCGCGCTGAACAAATTTTTTTCACGTGGGATTAGTTTATTGAAAATATTAATAAACTGGAAAAGCTTATTGGAAAAGTTCAGTTATGTGCAAAAACCTGAACGCTAAAACTGAAATAATACAATTCTTAATCCTCCTTTAAATGACCAAAAATAATCCTATTACAAATATTTCGTTAAAAAAATGTACGAGTTGATCCTTCCGATAATTTCAAAAGCATCAATACGATGCGAATTAACATTAATGTATTGTACAAACTGTACGAATTGCAGAATGCATTTTAACAATGGTCTGGGCTGATGTGCACAAATACCTTTTGCGGCAGAACGGTTATGAACGCGAAATTGTTCCTCGATTATAAGCTCCGCAAACGTACGATTTCGTCAAACGATAATTTCGTTGTCGCTTCAGCTGCGAAATAATTATGCGATATGAGTTCGCGCGAAATATATCGCTTAAAATATTTTCAACCGCACCGATTTCGCACTTGCATGCGTAACTTATCCTTTTGGAAAATGTGATTAAATACCTTTTGCTTAATCATATGCGTTTTGCTTTGCTTTTTCCATCTGCAATATTGTTTTCAACCAGTTTTTTAACAAGTTTCTGATAACAATTTTTTTATCCAACTAAATTACATTCTGTAATTCTTCTATTTCGAAATGTGTACCGATGCACGATGACGCTCGATGATTATCTAAAAGAATTGAAAGATAATTTTTGGCAGAGGATTGTCTCTTCCTTCAAAACATCGACTTCCGTCCAGTCTTTCCTTCATTCCGAGCCGGTCTCAAATGCAAAATGACCGGAACCATCGAATAAAGGAAATTTTCATTCATTGGAACTCGGCAGCGAATTCCAAATTAAAATCCATCGATTCGAAAGCTCTCGACAATAACGTAATCACCATCCGGTCTAAAGATAATTCCGTTCCTCCTCCAGCGATATCTTTCCTCTACACAGAGACGGCGCATAAATCCGCGCATGAAACGTTAACCCGATGCGTCTGGCAGTTAATCTCGAAGTTAAATGGCGCATCACGATCGTTCGTTCCTCCGTCCCTCCGCCAATTGGAAATTTATGTGAGATTTTCGCCGAACGGCATCAGACGGCCACCGAACTTATGCGTGCCCGCATAAGTCTGCCGCCGTCGTGATGGAACTCCGGCAATGAACGTGCGTCTCTATACATGTATACAGATGGCAGGAGCTTCGAAGAAGATAGGAGAGGCAGAGGGAGAGAGAGAGAGAGAGAGAGAGAGAGAGAGGGAAGGGAGGAAGAGGGAAGCTCGTAGAAGCTTGAGCTTGGGCCAAATAGCTCCAATATATCGTGTGGCCGGCTCGTGCAGTGGCTAGTCGGCGCATTATTAAATCATGCCGCGGCGAGTAATTCAGTTTACAGCAAGCGTGCGGCCCTGAACGAACGGGCCTACCCCTACGCTCGTACGTGTCTTGTGTCGATTATCGAATCATGGCACTAAGCTCGCAAGCTCAAGCTCGGCCAATCCGACCTGTTTGTGGAAATATTTTCAAGAGATGATGATATAGAGAACAACTGGGAGAGTAAGTCCAAAGGGAACAATGGCTGAGGCTCTAGTAAAAACTTTTTTATTGCGTTATGACTCCTTTTTCATTTGTTTGCCTTGCTTAACATTGAAAACTGCTATTTTATGCTGTGCGTCTACTCGTTCGAGGAAAGATGTTTATTTGATCCGTTCAACATTTTATTTGATCAAATATGCAAAATCGATGATCAAATATTCTGCTATACTTCTTTTCGCAAGTAACGCAGAGTTTATGGGGGAATGGTAAATAAATATAGTTTACCAGCAATATGCAAGCAATTTACTTTGAGTGACATCAGTCGACGGGAAAAGGATTGTAATAAGACTTTGAGAATCATTTTCTGGTACCTAAAAATGAAGCATAGTAAATAGTTTATCTTATTAGTACAATCTAAAATATTATACTTCGCTTTATAAATATGATATATTTTAATTTTTATGCATGTTTGATGTTTAATTTTTATGCATCTTTGATAACTTTGATGTTTAAATTAAAACTCTTTTAATTTACGTATTTACCTTTTCGTCGATTCTTTTAGCACAAACATTTGCTAAGCTATGAGAAATTATTTATTATAAAATAGCTAATAATTTTAAATAGAATAGTTCATATTGTACTATAATAAAGGCATATGAACCTAAATTAAAGGTGTTGTGCTTAATTTTTAAATACTAGAAAATGATTCTGAATGTCTTATTATCAACTCCGTTTTCGAGTGAATGGGATCACTCCTTGTAAGTAAAATTCATAATTCATAATTCATAGCTATAACGATTAAGTAGAATATATAATAAGTTCTAATTATAAATATTTTGGCTTAATCTATTTGAATGTTTCAAATAAGGATTCGAAAAAGCGTCTCATTACAATCTAAAAATGTCGAGATTTTTTAACCATTCATATTTAAATCGCTACCAGAGCTGACTATTTAAATTCACAAGAGTTGGTGCTATATTTCAAAAGTTAAACGTCATTTATAGTTATTTTCACTTAATAAAAATGATATCATTAGAAAAAAAAGAATTCGATCCTTTTTAAAAAAAATAAAAATGAATACCCTGACAAATTTTGTGAAATGCTAAAAAACTTTAATATTGAAAGACATGATTTTTCACGATGGCGGACGGTAGCTTAGCAGTCGCAGACATCACAAGGAGAAACGAGAAAACTCGGACTCTCGAAAAGTTGAGTCCCGCCAAGACAGGGGGAGGGTAAAGTGCGGGCAAGCTTACCGGGTGAGTTTGCTCGCCGTCGCGAAAATCCAAAGAGACATTAACGTTGAGAGAGATAGAGAGAGAGAGAGAGAGAGAGAAAGGGGAGGGAGGTAAAGCGAACGTAAGTTGGAAGTCCAGAGAGAGGGTCCAGTCGTCCTGGTCGGGAAGGGACTGCCGCCGAGGGGATCCGTTTGCTCGCTCTCTCTCTCTCTCTCTCTCTCTCTCTCTCTCTGACTCTACGCTCCAGTGAATTGATTCCCGCGAGTAAACATATTGTGCGCACGCTGGGCCAAGTTTCGATGCGAATGAAATCATAATACCGCCTCGCAAATTGAATCCGATGCGCGCTGCGGCTCTCTCCTCAGGGAGAGGGCTTACTTGCTACAGCGGCGGCCTCTGCTTCTGTTTTTGTTGTCGGGCTTGTTGTTATTTAATGAATATGCAGCTTTTTCAGGGCCTGGAAAAACTTGCGGCACGATTGCACTGAAAATACACAAAGATATACCTAGAGCATCGGTAATTTCGTGTTTACTGGGCTGTGATGTTGATTTTCAAGTGCGCGGATTTATATTTCTTTTTTTTTTTTTTATTTTGGTGTTTTGTGTATTTTTGAATTTTGTGTTTTTCTTTAATTTCACTGCGAGCGTGCCGCAGTGAATGATGGAGACGAATGCGAAAAATTTTACGGTTGAAAAGATTCAATGCAAAAATTGAAAAATAACCCCGAAATGGAAAGAATATGAAAAAGCTGCACGCGAATAAACAATATGAATGATTGAACCTTGTATTTTTTGGACGGGAAACGTTTGTCATTACTAAATATTTATTACATATGTATGTTTACTTTGCCGTTGAAAATTTCGAGATTTTCCTCGTACCATTGTTTTGGGCAACAATCATTGTTGTCCAAAATAAATCGTAAATTAAAAAAATTCCCGAACAAAAAACAACAAAAGCGGTTTCTACGCCAATTATAACAGGCACCTCCACGCAGAAGTTTTTCCTTAGAAATTTAAGTACTTTAAAGTACTCGTGACAGCAAATCGAGCAGCCATTCAAATGGAACCGCGCTCCATTCCGACGCGAACTATTCCCGCTCAGAGCTATAACGGCTCGGACTAGCTTCCGGATCCGTGGGCGATGCTTTTTACGCGACAGTGAAAGTGCGCTAGGTGAAAATCAATTTCTCCCCGGCACTTCCTAGCTGTCAAACTTTATAAAGTACCTCGCGGGAGGCAGCGAGCGCGCGGACTTTTTCCGTTTTAATAGATAAAAGACGAGTGGCTACGAATGCAGACGGGAACGCGCGTCACGCTCGGTTAGCGCAATTTGTAATCCCATTTGTTAAATCACACGTACGGGGAGGCTCGGCCCGCGGCAAAAAGAGGACGCGAGAGCGGGGTTGATGTTCCGGCGGAGACCTCCGAGTGGAAATTGGAAACGGAGACCCGCGGCTCTTTAGCGGCGAGCGAAATGAGAGGAGGGAGAGCACGGGGGCAGCGCCAGGGAAGAAAAATCAATTAAAGAGGAAACGGAGTAGCGGTCGTTTAGCACACCTTTGTGCTTCTCTCCCTGCGTCCCCGTACTCGCGGCGCGCATTTCATTTTGCGAATTAGAGCTCAACTTCCAAGATCCACTGCGACTTCTCTTCGATTTTTATCGTTCGCTTTCGCTCTTGCACATAAGCCATTGTTTATTATGTAAATAATTGATTTAGCGTCGAGTCGATGAAGTTGTCAAAAATATAATTAAATAATCCATACGGAGAAAAATTCATAGTAAAATTTACCTTAAATGGAAGTAAAAGTTGCTCAG
>JAWWEM010000054.1:769163-795618 GCA_035582935.1 Ormyrus thymus | reverse complement strand
AGTTTTAGGCTGAGTTACCGTCTTATCTCTTCGAGCAGTCGATAGAATAGTCAGCTTCGCCCTAACTAATGTATGGAGGGTGTCGTCAGCTTAGGCGTTTTTACGCAGGACGTAACAACGGCATTGATGCCAAAAGCAAGCACGCTCTCGCCCGCGTAAGCGGGACCGGGAAAACCGTTCAGCAGCTGCAGCGACGGCGATTAACAGGCTTTCCCCGTCCGCGACGGCGAGGCTCGAACGAGAAGACGATTAATTCCAATGGCATCGGCGTTTATTTAGCATGCAGAACACATCTCGCCGTCCCTCGTGAAAACAATTGCACTTGCTTATAATCCATAAGAAAAACGCCGACGCGGCGGCCCGCCAGTCACTCGTCGCTAATTATTCCCCCTTCTTTCGCGCGCCCTCGCACTCCCCCCCCGGCGGCGGACAGCGGCCGCTCATACACACGTGCACGCTTTGGCGCGCAATTAACGTTAACACTGTCCCTCCTTCCATTCGAAATCGCCAAGGATTTGAATACTAATTCGCGACTGGCTCCCCCGCCGCGTTAATACGATAACGCATGACCGTGGCTGCAAACAGACACTCGCACACGCACGGAGCGCGGAAGCTTGTTTAATTAGGGCCGTCGGCCGCGTATATAAGGCCCCTAAATCCACAGATTAGCCAATCCCCATTAAACAGTAGTGCGCCCAGCTAATGCCGCTTTCCTTCCCAGCCTCCCGCCGTCCACCCCTTCGCTCTGCATTAAGTAATCCGATATATACATCAAGCACCTCTCTCGCTCTCTCTCTCTCTGGCGTTCTCTGCTCCACAGGTCGATGCATCACAATCGAGCGGATATTAGCCGGACGGGCCGCATAGACGCCGACGGCGAGAGCTCGAGGACTGCAGCAGGCTGCAGCGCGGCTCGTTTATTAAAATATACGAGCGCCCGACGACGACGGCGACGAGTGCGCGACGCCATTGTTGCGCTCGAGAGCATCGGCTGTAATTACGAGGGGCGCTAATGCGAAGAGCCGCCGCCGCCGCCGCGGCCTTTATAAATCGTCGCGCGCAATGGCCCGGGGATAAATCAGCTGGAAAATAAGGAAAATCGACGCGGGGGACGCGTTTGCGGAGGTCCTCGCGCTAATGCCTCATGTTCCGCGTTAATGGCCGGGGAGCCGGGCAACTTCGCTCGACGGCTGCTCTGGGAATAAACATTTAGAGCGTCCGAGGGCTTGTTTGTCGATTGCAGAAGAGACGAGGCGGTTTTTCAATAGGTATTGTAATGTCGTCCGGGGTTTTTGGCTGCGTGCTTTCTGAAATGACGCTCGCGCGAGGATTTTCCTCGCATTTTCAGGGCTATTTTGAGAGGAAGCAACAACAAATGCCTAATGGGTTTTTATGTAAATATTGAATAATCTTGTGTCCATTGACGGCGAGCTGAAATGATATACTTTCCATTTTTGGTTAACAAAAACACCGGGAAATTAAATGCAAGTATTCTATAAAAGAAAAGCTTCGGGTGGAAATAAAAGCGCAACTCACATGTATTGCAATGACGTTTCAGTATATTTGCTCAAAACCAGAAAATTAATATTTATTCGATGATGCTTTCAATCCAACTAGAAATGCTTTCAATTATAGTGAAATTATAAAATTTCGCTCGAAATAATAAGCATTAAAAGGTATTCAAACACAGAGCTCGCAAAACGCAGAAGCTTAGTGCTATTAAATATGAATCAAGCTCACAACGAAATCCCATTTTCAAGCATAATGACTTTCCACGCCGGCGGAAGCGCTAAAAAATTGCTCAACCTTTCCAGCCAAAAGCAAGGAAAACTATCCCCCCCGAACCCGAAAAAAATCTCGGCTCCCCGAAAATTCCCATAATTAGTGGCGGCGCGATCCCGCCGCGTCGAATTAAAAAAAAGTCGCAAGTACGCGGCCGTCGACGCTTGACGAGCCGTCAATTACACCGGCGGACTAAAAAGGCTGCTCTCCCCGAATGATAATTTCGGAGGGGCGGGCTAATAATGACAGGTCGGAGGCGTCCGGCGACGAGATCGCGCAGGCACCCGCGCACGAGATCAAAGCGAGATACTCGCCGAGGCCGCCGACGCCCCGTCTTTGTTACGCGACGCCGGGCCGCCGCGTGAATTTTCGTGAGTGACGAGAGAGGCATGCCCGTGTAGCGCGCGAGCCGCAGGCGCCCGTCCTCCTTCTGCCCCGTGTCACTTCGGAGGGCAATAATAATGGTGTCCGCGGGCATCAAAGTCGGGGCATTGAAGGCCCTTTGTGCCCTCTTCTTTACCGATCTCTCCTCTCCGCGGATATCTGACGTTAATGCGATAATTAAAACTGGATATTATACTTTAATTGTGCTCTGAATGGGGCCTTTCGATGTATTATGTTCTCGGCGTGGCTTACTTTAACCGGCGCTCAGGTGCTTCTCTGGTGCGATGACCGATGAACTTGAGCTGAAATGTTCGTGCGGGAATTGATAGGCAATCTAGTTTCTACTTTAATTGGGTTGTTTACTAAAGCGAAAAGCGTTATTTGGTTAAGCTGGTGTGGCATAAGGAAAAGATGTCTTATACTATGATCGCTAAGCAAAATTGAGCAAAGAAAATGAGCGTTATAGTATGCAAGCTTCTTAATTTCTAATAAATTTTCAATTTTAGCGGTTATTGGCTATGTCAAATACATTAAAAACACTGGAGAATATACGTAAAAATAAAAGAAGACCTCATTTTCAGCAAAGCATTTTGAAATTATTCGAAATGTCACTCATTCCGACACCTGACAATTATAGATGCTTAACCTTGGCAGGCAAAAAGCAGCTAAGCCGAACGAACGAATTCCGCTTTCGTGATGTAAGCGTGGAACGGCGTAAAGCAGGATGTGGGTGTATTATACATTTTAAAAAGTCCGATCCTCGCGCAGGATAAGCGTCACGAAAGACAGGAAAGCTCGCGAGGCCGTCAGGACAAGCGGGCAGGCCTGAAAAAGCGCGGCTCCGCGCATGCGCGATCCCCGCGGATTAGATATCGATTTGAATAAGCCCGCGAATCGGCAACTATCTCCGATCGACACGTACGCGGTGGCTCTCTCGTAATATGGTTTCTCTTTATCCGCGCTCGCGCCGAGAGAGCTGACAGGAGGGACACGCGAAGGGCTTTTGTAATCCCTCCCATATACATCGGGGCGAAGGATTTGAATAAATCGAGGGGGAGGGAAGGCTAATCTGCGGGGACCCCTTTCAACAAGGCGTCATTCGAATGTCCACAGGCTCCTTCGGCTTTCTATCTCTGCCCGCAGGGGAGTCGTACGGCAGTGCGCCTGATCCGGATCGAAATGGTTTCAAGGAGAATTCACGAGCGCGAAC
The DNA here is from genome assembly GCA_035582935.1 of Ormyrus thymus. NCBI lineage: Eukaryota > Metazoa > Arthropoda > Insecta > Hymenoptera > Ormyridae > Ormyrus > Ormyrus thymus. The sequence continues at coordinate 792,242 of JAWWEM010000054.1, read as the reverse complement.
GTTAATTGACAGCGCGAGAGAGAGGGAGCAGAGTCTCTGATCAGCATTACGGCGGCGGGCGTAAAATTGCCAGATTATCGTCGCCGAAAACTTGAGTTGTTGTGGCACGTGCGTTATTTTATACGAGGTGTGCGTGTGTAATTAGCCGCAGCGTTTTTTCTACCGGTACTAGATAGCTCAGTCGCTTGATTAGAAGCTTATTTCTCCTTCAGAAGTGGTAAGGGGAAAAAGGAGTCAATTATTGCAATTCTCTTACGGTAAAAGTAAGCAAAAACTTTTGATTCAAACTACCAAATAATGGAATAAAGTCCTTCTCGTATGGATAGGTTTTAATTTCCATTCAAATGAATTAAATTACTATAACTGGCAAGTTAAATTTATTTAAATGAGAATCGATAAATTTATTTTCCAAATTAAGATGAATACGTTTTGAAAGTAATTATTCTGACAATTATAGCTAATTGACTTTGGCACCATGATTAATTGAGGTTCTCGAGAAGTACCTCCATTTATAATCAGCACTGAGAATAGAATATTCTAATTTTAGAAAATATAAAGAGCTGATGTGTATTCTTTTTTCATATACGTATATTCAAAAGTATAGAAACACAATTTTTACTTCAAAGAAAAGCTAATTTCCAACGATTTGGAGTTGCATTATACATTGTTTTAGAAATGTCAATATAAAACAAATTTAGCCTGCGCATAAAAAATAAAGTGACAGCGTATAATTTTTATTTAACTATAACACTTTCGTGATTAAATTCGCGTGTTATGGAACTTGACATCGTAGAAATTTTACGGATTTTAACGATAGTACATAAAGTTCCAAAATTATTGTTATTATATTATTAGATACTCATTATTTATGACCAATAAAGGATAAGTCTATTTAGTTGCTACTTTCGAAAAAATTTATAGCACTAACTATATCTAATTAATGTCAGTGTAAATTAATTAGCTTATTTTTGCTTTTTACCTTACATTTCAATTATTATGCGGCACTAAACTTAATTAAATTTTTTTATTATAAAAGTTGTGAATTAGTTACTAGAAAATTCTTTTAAACCGTGAGTTTCACATGAAACTCTCCTTTTTCCTTTCATAATAATATTCAATTAGATAAAATTTAATATTAAAATCAGATGTCTTCGTACAGTCTTCTTTGATATAGAGTACTCGCATTTTATTTCAGTCCAACCATTTCCCAGCGCGTCACCAGTCCAGATTTCAAAAGAGCCAGCGACCGAACAATCCGAAGCAGCAGTTAAAATCTGCTTATCGATCTTATAAGTCAACTCGAAGTCCTGCCCCGAGTAATAATTACCGAGCTCGGGAAATAAAAGCATAAATAAGCACTCCCGCTTTCTATACTCCGGGACCTGCATCGAAGAGCGGGCGAAATTAATCGAGATAGCAAAGGAAGACTAATCCTCGTTAGCTTCCGTAACGCGCTCGGGGCTAATCTACTCGTTATAGGAACTATGGGCGAGAGCGCTCGAGAGAGAGAGAGAGGGAGACAGGCGCAGTGATTTTCGGAAGATCGATCGCCGATTCCACGGCTCGCGGAGCGCACAATGTGCTCGCCTCTATCTCCGTCCATCCATCTATCGCTCCGCGTGGGAGGTGAATGAAGACGCGGCGGCGGCGGCCGAGCGCCGAGAACGCGGAAACTTATTATCTTTCGCGGGATTAATGCGAGGCGCGTGGCGCGCTGAATTTATTATCGGTCGCCGCGAGGCGAAAGACTCGGAGGGGGAGGGAGAGAGGGAGTAATTTGCTTATTGTTGCAAAGTGATAGGGGCGGAATAATGGCCGAGCGCTCTTTCGGCGGATATACGACGAGTGGGAGATAATGAGGATAACTTTGATTCCAAAGTGATTTATTGGGAGAAGGGAGGCTTTTTTGCTTCATTGCCGGTAATTGTAACGAGTGGTAACAACGAGCTCGTGCTGTATTTATTTGCCTCATGTTAATTTGTAGGCTCTCGCCTGATTTATCGGGCATCCTGTTACTTTCTGCGGGTAAATCGAAATAATGGAACCTCTTCAATTTTCTTAAACGTGCGGTATATTGAAAATCTTCTCTACTTCGCACTTATTGTTCAGGTATTCAGTCTGCATTAAAGTTTTTTTGCCTCGTAACGCGCATCATTCATTTATAAAAGAATTTCTAAAGTATAGTTAATAATTTATATTATTGAAATAATAAATAAGGTTTTATTGAAAATCAATGAATTAAGTAGTTAGATTAATAAGTTATAATTCTATAAATTACGACCGAAAATTATGATCAATAACAAAATATACCCTCAAATAAAACCAAAATATGATATTCTATCAGGCACTTGTGCACTTTATTAACAATAAATATTACTATAACTTATTACAGCAATAAATAATAAATAATTTACTTATTACAGCAATAAATAATAAAAAAAGTAATACATTCGAATTGTTTTTAAAAGTTTGTTTAAATCTTGCATTCTCTAATAAACATACTTAGCTTGAAACTTTTCCTAAACTACAAAAACTAAAAATTGAGAGCTTCAAAATTCTTAATTAACAAGGAACGGAAATCAGATTTTACTAAAGTACCCAGCACCCACATTAACTCGCTAACGAAATTCAGATCTCGAAGAGTATAATTGTTTCAGGAATGATGAATTAATAGCCTGGCTACGACTCCGAACATTTTTGACCGTATCTCGATTTTAAAACGCACGCGCACTGAATAATTTTTCTTCCTCATTCCAGATCTAACGAAGGGGCCCCGAGACGTTTCGGTCGTGCATTATAAGTTGAACGTATCTGCAGGAAATGCTTCACGAATGCAAACGACGAAACGTACTAAACCAGTAGCGCGTTCTCATAGTCCTGATTTCGTAGATATAGTGTGAATCTCATTTACATTTTTCAGCGATAATTCATTATTAAAAAAGACTAATAGCGGCCTCGTATATTGGGTTTGATTTAAGGAGATAATTAGAGAGGGTACGCCGGAATCTTTGAAGTATATAATAGCGTGTATTATTTTACTCTAATTGGCGTTATTTTTGTATTTTTATATATTCCTTGAAATTAAACTTGAGATAAATAATGGATAATAAGTTTTTCCGTGAAAAAATGTGCAACGTTATTTAAAATTCAGAGATAAGTGGAACGGCATATTCCGCTTTATTTTAAAAATTGATTATGCACTTGAAAGTACGGCGAGGGTGTCGTGAAACTTAAACAAGACGACATGCTTAATCACCGGCCTCTTCTCAAGAAGAGCAACATCGCAAAGCCAAAGGGGAGAGGGGCAATATCGCCTGCCCCTGCAAAGCAAGTGGAGTATTATAAATTTTCTTTATGAATGTTTACCTTCGAGATTCCAGCTAAGAAAATTTATACCCTTCGCAACGAACACGCCCTAAAAAGGATTAAGCTTTTAGGATCTCTTTTTTTTTTTGTTTTTGGGCTTTATTTGCTGTTTACGGGAATAAAGCTTGATAAAGATGAGTGTTTAAAGATATTTAATACGTCGAGTCAGGTGGAAGGCTATCGATATTTGCTCGTCAATGTTTGACATAAATTCAAGCGCATTTTTAAAATTTAAAAAAGTACTAAAGCGAACAAATTTGAGCGTTGAATCGTGATCCAATGAAAAGAAAATTTCATTTTTACTGTCAATTTAGTAGAAATATAACTACATATTGATTAAGCTCCTCCGAAAGTATACGATTAAATATGTCTGTGTGCCAAGTAAATCCACTTTAAAATGAACTTCTCTGAATACTACTGAATAAAAAAATATATTTTTTTTTGTTTAATAAATCAATTTTATTCATACCGATATTGAACCAAATTTCCCTTCTTGCACATGCTTTTATTATTAAAAATCCTACTCGACCATAAGGTGAAGTTTCCAGTAAAAATATGCATCCGCAGTACGCGCCGATTTTTCCCCTTTACTGAATCGGCTCGTTGCATGAATATTTAAACAAAAGGCAATATTTTCCGTATAAAATACACCTCGAGTGCGCTTCATTAAATTTCATTCGGTCGTATTCGAATATCACTTTTGTAAAAGAAGAAAATAAATTCTAAAGTCAAATTATTAACAATAAGCAGGCTGACCGACGAGCCCTGCAAAGTGCAAAATTATTTTATCGAGACGATTTAAATGAAAATCACGGATCGAGAAGTTAATTAAAATGGCTTTACAAAAATAATCCCCTTTTCCGCTTTTCTCTCCGTCTCGTTTTCGCTCACAAAAATGCGCGCACATTTCCTTTCTTTCTTTACCCTCCTACGGCGTATAAATCTGATTCAAGCCTGACGCCATACAAAGTCAACGAAAGATCCCCTCATTAGTCCCTGAATGAAAACATATTTCGATTTCCTCCGCTTTAACAAACGCGAGAGCGAACGCATTGCACATTCGCTCGCGTATATATAAATCCGCTTTGGTCAATTCTCTCCCTTTCGTTCTCGCTCTTGGCCTTTCTCTGCCTATTCTGCACTGCTGCCGGCTTTATGTCTCTTTGTGTCCGTATATCTTTCTGCAAAAGAGAGAGAGAGAGAGAGAGAGAGTTGAGTCTACCTCATCTTTTTGTCTCCCCGCATTTCACTGTCAACTCCCTGCACGTACGTGAGCATTCAACTCCTGAACGCATGTGCGCATATTTGAGCATTAAAATTCGAGACCATCTTTATGTATAAGCCGCGTCATTAATGTTGATTAACGCGATCGAGACAAAGGTACTATTTTTCAGTTTTTAACGAACGAAATCCTGGTGCTTACAGCGACGTAATATAAATTGCTTCGTGGAGTATCGCGTGAAAATGATTTCTCTCGACTCCCTGAAAAATAAGGCTCTACGCAGCTATTAGCCGCGACATCTCAAATCGCAGTGCATCGAGCACTCGCTCACTTATCATAATTGGCCGAAATAAAAACAGAAAGCACAATGGCACCCCTCGGAAAGCTCAGCCGGCGAAGAAAATCGGCAGCCCCGCGAGCGGCGCAATCCGCAGTCCGCAAAGCGCACTTATCCATTCGCGCGCTTCTATCTATCTCCCCGGCTTATATCCTCGCTCTCGCCTCCGCGGCTTGTACGTACACGCGTCGAGCATTACAGAAGCGGCTGAAAAGGAACGGCTCGGCATTGTCCGGCGCGGCCGACATCCGCGCGCTCGCCGGAATAATAGACGCGCTTGTTAAAAGCCGGTTCGGCATTACTCCCACCGCGAGGGAGATAACTCACGAGAGCCCCGGCGCGGCTGCACGCGCGCGAGGGGCCATTATGCCCCGCAGACTCTCCGGTGGCGCGTAATATACGCGCGGCGATATTTTCGAGTAAACAGCTCTCGCGCCCCTGAAATCCGATGTGATAACGACGCGCCGGTCTCGTCTGGGGCCCGCGCGCGCGCCGCAGTCATCGAGCTGCCGCTCCGCCGAGGAATCGATATGACGCTCGTGGGGGAAGCTTCTGCGGCTTTCTTCGGGCGAGCGGGATGTACTGCCTTCGGAGTGTCGGCGAACGTGATTTCGAAGAATGAGAGTACTTTCGACCGGTCGCTCTCGAGGTTTCGAACGTGCATTTTTTTAGGTGTAATATAACATTGATAATTGTTTTATAAAGACTTTTCTCCCTGGATAAATAAAGTGAATTTGTATTATGTCAGCTCGCAAATTGATTCGAAGCGCGCATTCGAAGGAGAAAAGGACGATTAGTCCTACAAATCTCGCCGGTTTTTCGTCCGGTAATTATGCATTTGACGGTTCTTATCGTGTTCCGGCGGGCGGGCGTTGGTTTTAGCCACCGCGGCGCCGGGACGAATCCGCGCGAGAGCGGGGTATTAAAGCAGGATGAGAAAGTCAATTAGTCACCGGGCCGGCGAATGAAATATACGAGGCGAATCGGGGGCTGGATTTTTTCCTTCCGCTCTCGGGCTTTCTTGCCGCGAATCCCAGATTTATGCGGGAGAGCGACCGAGAGCGCCGCGCGCGCGGGGCAAACGAGGCTCGCTGCCGCACGCGCCCCGAGCCCGAAAGCAAGCCGCCGCCGGGCGTATTTGCATTTTTTGTCACGACTCCGTACGCCCGCCCGAGCTTTTTGACCTGGAAACATTTTCGAACGGCTATTTTACGGCCGCTTAACTTCGACGCTAAAGTTTTTAATTACTGGGAAAGTCGCCGCTGCGAAGAGGCTTAAGTGTTATAGGGCGTACGAGATGATTTAATTGCTTCGATTTTTACGGCCTTTAAAATGGCTCTTCGGTGAGAAATAAACTTTTAGACTCTGGAAAGCGATGATGATTCTAACGATGCTTATATTATCCGATGACTAAACTTATTTATCTTGCGGATTTTCGAATGTTTATGCGATCGAAACAAAAACAGTTACTGTCCCCGCGCTCGAAATTACTAGATTGTATTTATGATGAGCGGAGTCCGCGCAGCACCATAAGCTTGAATTTCAAATACATCCAATATTTGTGAAATTGATTGTAAAGAATTTTTACGATTTCCAGAAGTGCACGGACAAATAAACTAAAGCGAAGCGCACCAGGCAGTTGATACCAAAATTCTGTTTACTATTTACTGACCATCAGTGACTGTTTGTTCAAACGGTATAAGCTCCAAATTGAGTTAATCCAGTGCTTATTTACAGCTCATTTAAATGAAGAGACGACCGCTACGTTTTTTTTTTTTTTTTATACATACATCCAGCCTGAATCAAACAGTCTCCAAAAGTCGCAGACAATATTTTAAACAATTAATTACCATTCACTATAATTTTGGCGAGGATAGTTTTAAATGTCGAAAACAAAATTGCGCTAATTATTATATAACTTTAACAAATCGAATGTTCGATACTTGTGAATTTTAAACAGCTGTTTCTGGTTAATAGGCCCAGTCTGTATAATAACGTGGCAATAAATTAGTATTTACATTGCTAATAGCGAAGCCCCTACGAAATCGAATTTTGCAATAACCAGAATTATATTGGAAAACCCAAATTTAATTCAATTTTGCCAAAACTGGTCGTTTGCTTACAAGCTTGACAGTAAGAGTTTTCAAAACTCTTACAACTCTGCAGTGCGCGTAATAAAACTAATAAAGTTTTGGAGAAGATTTAGCCAAATTTACATATTCACTGCCACCAATGAGCACTTTTTATGTAATTATGGATTATTCAAATATTCTCCATACAATAACGTTCACATGAAATCATAAACGTCGCATATATCAGCGAAATTATATACCAAGCGCAAAATGTAAAGCAACGCGTCCCGGGCGTATAAAATAGAATATCGCAAAACGAAAGTCGCGCGGTAACACAAAAACCCACCCACAATGTTGAATCGCGCATAAAATGCGCGCCCCGAGCTTTGTGCAAATACATAAATTTTCTCATTCCAATATCCACAAACATATATTATCAACCGGCCGAATGAAAAAAAAAGAGAGAGAGAGAGCGAGAGAGGGAACCGGGCGCGCGGTCTAAAACGAAGCCGAATTTCATTAATGCTCGCTCCCATATATATGATTTATCCCATTGATAATCAACAAACGAACGAGAGCGGACCTTCTGACTTTTGCATTCCCCGATGCTCCCTATCTCTCTCTCTCTCTCTCTCTCTCTCTCTCTCTGCTTCTTTTGCTGGCCTTGCGAAAAGGGAAGCACGCACGCATGCGAGGTTCCTCGCGAAAAAAAAAAAACGACGAATACAAAGGAACCTCCCCTTTTTAAATAGTCTAGACGATGAATTCCCCGCCCACACGAGCAGCAGGTTTTTTTCTTTATGAATCTCCGTTTCGGCGATATGTTGCCGCGCGGATTATACACGCCCGCCGTCGTGCGGCTTGGCGCATTCCTGCTCATGATACATTCGCTGTAGGCTCGGCTTAGGGGAGGAGACTTTATTAAGAAGTGCTTTTGTTTCTTTTAATCTAATTTAAAATTGAATTTGTATGTGCTCATTTGTCATCGTTGTGGTTCAGTTTTAATGCGCGGCGAAGCTTTGAAATGAGTAATGGGAACGGAGCAATAATACTTTTTAGATAATTTTGTCGTATTTAGTGAAATTTAAACGTATAACGCGTGCTTTATCATGAACTTTTTATGAAATGGCTATTATTATTTTCTTTAATGAAAAAGATAATTAATTTCGGGTGACTTTGTTCGAACTGCTCGCGCAATAGGAACGATTTTTTATTAAAAATAAAACTAGTTTTCTTAATTATGAAAGTGCAGCAGCTCGGCAATTCAAATTTATCAACTTAGCATAAAAAATGCAGTCGCGCCTCCAAAAGGAGCAAAAGTCCGCGGCTCCAAAACGAGCGAGAAGGCAAGGGGCAATGACGAAATGAAAAAAAGGGCAAAACGGATCTTAGTGCAGGAGGGCTCTACGGCCTTCGCAGGAGCACAACGGCAGCAGCAGCTCGTATAATGTTATTCATAGCTGCGGCGTGGCCTCTCGACGTTCAGCTTCTCCCGGCGCTCGTTATAGCATACTCCCTCCCAAATAGCCGTGGCGTCGCACTAAATTAAAAACTCATCTAAATGCGAGCGCGAGCCTCAGAAATGACCGGCTTCGGACTCTCGACTGCCTTCCCCCCTCCGAGTGCATCGGCCTTAATAAAAGTTTTTAAATAAATAAAGACACGTTGCGAGTAAACGCTTCGAAATAGCCCCGTCGAATTAAAAGAGCGCGTCCCGGGCAATGGTTATTACGACCTTCGCTTTTATCCGCTCGGGGGAAGGGAAGGGCCTTAATGCCGGGGTATTTTGGAGAACACAGTGGCGCGGATGCCTTTTCGACGAAACGACGAAGCGCTGCGTCGCGGTGAGCTATGCCACTTTCGCTCGCACGCACGTCCGACGTACGGCTCGAGCATTCCGCGGGGATTGCCGCTTTTCGGGCCGAAGATGAGCGGCTTTCTAGGCCGAGCGTTTATTCTAATTACCTGTTTAGGACTGCTACCGCGTGGGATATGTGTTTGATTGTTCGATCGGCGATGGGATTCAGGGAAGCTTTGGCCATTCGGAGCAGCGGGGATTATTGCCGCCGGATAGATCGGTCATTTCGCTTCACCCTCGGCGAACTTCTTTCGGCGCCGAGGGGAGTTTTGCAGAGGCTGTTTCCGTATTTTCTCGTCGTCTCAGGAAATCCTCTCTCCGCAGCTGCGTTACGCGCGCACACACCGGAGCACTGGTTTTCCTGCGCTCGCGACAAGCGCTCGCCCCGGCCGGATAATTGATATTTAATGTATGACATCATTGGCTAACGAAAAAATGACTAGGTAGAGTTGCGAGCTCCGGCCGCGCGGCGCTGCTGTCTCCCTCGGGAAATAAAGTGGTCTCGACGGTTTTTCAATTCAAGGGCCTCGCTCGCTCGCCCCCCCTTCCTTCGTCTTTCTCTTTGCGCAGGAGAATTATTCCTTCGTATACGGCAGATATACGTGCGCGCACTTGATGTATTTTTGATGCGACTGCAATGTCGACGTGCCGCGAGACGTGCTCGAGTGTAGCCTGGCAGAATTTCGTATACGAGAGCGGAAAGATATCCGTTGAGGAATTCTAGTCGCACGTAAAGTTATAAACATTAATCTTACTTTCGGATATCTTTCTTACTCGTTCTTAATATCATTTGCTTTGGAGATGGCTTGTGAATTTATTCCCGAAAAAAGTCACTTGTTTTTAGGTTCCCCGTTTAAGGAGTGACTGATCGATCAATAACGTTTTTCGTTTAATTTTTGTCAAAATAGAAATAAAGCGGTATTGAAATTTCGCTAGTAAACACTTACGAACTATAAACAATTCTGTTTTTTTTTTTTTTTAAACTTTCTGCCTATCGATGTAGAATCTATTTTTTACATTAAGAGATTTGCCAGATCAACAACAAAACTGCAATTTGTTAACAATCAGAGCGATCGCGCAGAATTACTACGCTCTCGAGAACACGAACCAAAACGGAAAGAGCTCTTGAATAAATCGAGAAAAAAAACTCAACAGCCCCGCTTTTCCACCTGTAAAAACAAACAGTCTTCGGAAGTCAGTGACGCGCGCAGGTACAAATTTGCTGCCAGGACAGGGGCAAAGTCCGGGCACGCACCTACAACAATCCCTCTTTGGCGGGCGGGCCTTCAGACAATGCCGCCGACAACGACTGCCATTACAAAATTAAAAGTTCTCCTCCGGGAATGACCCAATAATGCGTCTCGACTCTGACTCTCGGACGAAGGGGCGGCGACTCGAGGAAGGAAAGGAACTCCGACGGGACAACAACAGCAGTCAACCGCAATATCCTCGGGTGGAAAAGATTGTAGTAATTTCATAGATTCGAATATAATTGCCCCGGGAGCGCCGAGTCCGGGAAAAGGAGAGAGGCAAGGCGCCAATTTTCCTACGAAAAAGAGAGGTCTTAAGGGACAAAACGATTCATTCTCCCGAGCGCTGCTGCTGCTGCTGCTTCGGCGCCGTCGCCCGAAATTAGACTCGAGCATTTTGGGAGCTAAAACCCGCCGACTTAAGGATGTATTAAAAGTACAGTCCTGCCCAAAGACGATGGGAAAGAATTCGGGGCTCTTGACAAGCCTCTTTAAAGGGCCTTTAATGTTTGTTCGTCGCTGCTTATTTAACCTTTCTTCTCGGCAGAAAAAAAAAACTTTTTAGTATTTCGTCGTGATAAAAAAAAAGCGGAAGCGCAATAAAACTATCTCGTTAATAACGTCTCTATCGCGTGAAATTTATAAGGTAGTTAAGTAAAAGGTACTTATGCCCGTCTCCCGCGCGCTAACAGTAAACATAATTTACATCGATTCCGAAGAAGCCTGATTATAATGTCAGCCGAAATTTATCATTTACCTCAGGATTTTATTAGCAATCGGAGAAAAAGGACGCGGCAACAATAATACTGATAAACTGAGAGAAAGCATTAGCTCGAGGACGAGGTAATGAGCTTATACGAGAAGCTTTTCCTCGCACACTCTCGCGCGCGGACATACATCATTTTTTAGTCGGACTATTCGGGCAATTCATCCTTAAGTCGTTGCACGCCGCGTTCTTAGACTCTCGACTTAAGGATGATTTGTATTCGCCGACATGCCCGCAACTCGTCCTTATTTTTTTCTCCTCCTCCAACTTGCGGACCGGATGTCCTTCTGGCTCTCTCTCTCTCCCTCCCCCGTCCCCGCGGCCAAAGTATGCGAGCGGACGCCGTCCTACGCAGTTTTCTGGCCCTCGGGCTAGCAACTGTCACCCGAGAGAGGCTGCAGCCAGCTTTTCTGCCGCGGCCTCTCGGCTAATTACCTAAGTATAGAGCGGCTTCTCGTTTATTAAGGAAAGCCTAATCCTACCAATTTCTCATTGTTTCGAGCGTGTCTTTTCCCGTCCGGCTCCTTTGTTAGAGGCAGCGCGGCTTTTTTTTTTCATAGTGCCGTCGTTAAGGAGGATAATTGACGTCAGGTGACACGGGATTGCGCGTTTTCTTTTGTATCCCGGCTTATCGTTTTGCTGTGCTAGAAAAAACGGTTCTTCTATTGTTCGACTGACGCGACTGCTGGCAACTTTGACTTTTTTAAAAGGACTTCTATGGTAATGGTAGCTCTTTTCGAGATGACATTTAAATTGAAGATGATTGCCGAGCTGCGTTTCCCGTTGCTTTTTTATTTTCAAATGTTGTAGCAGCATTCATTTTTGAGAAGCTGAAAAATTATTAGCTATAATTATTTTTCATCCTCTTCTTTAAAGTGGCGGAAATAACTAAAAATTTTTATTACATTAGAATTGATGTTGCAAAAATATTCAGCAATTTCTTCGGAAGTATACTTCTATTTGAAAAAGAATACAAAGAATTTCAAAATTCATATTCTAAGCATTAAAATTTTGTTAAAACAAGTTTGATTATAGAAAAAGCATTAATTAATATAAAATTATTACTCGATTTTTAATTATACCTAGCTTGGATGTCAACGAACATTATAAATTAAGCTATTGCTAAATATCTGTGCGTTATTGAATCCTGCAAGTAAATAGCAATAATAAAGGAATCGTGCATTAATCCTGAAGCAACGGCGGGCCGGCCGGAAACGCGGGCACAGGACCGTCGTTGGGCTGCTGGTTCTGCTGCGTCCGAGGATACCGGCACTGTCACGGCCAACATCTGGTAGACAATCCCAGCCGAGACATCAAAGGAATCTGACCCCCTCCTCCCGCTCCTCCTCCGACTTCGGCCGCTGTCGCTCCGCATTGACGCCCGACGCTTTGGCAGGTGTCGCGTCGTTGTCGCTGACGGCTCGAGCGCGGCTTGGCGCCGGCAGAAGCCCGGGCGGGACTGCTGGATGCTAAACCTGCGGAAAGCACGTGATTATAGGTCTCGTGATTATAGGCCGGAGCTTTTTGCGAGAGACGTTCGGGTGATTGATTGTTGCCCGGGCTATACTTTTGGAGGATTCGGGAAAATCGGGCAAATTACGGAAAGACGTTGGGGAAAATTCAGCGGGAGAGGCAAAATAGCAGCAAATGAGAAATAGTTTGGGAAAGCAAATATTAAATTAAACAAAAAGTCGGATTCGTAAAATGGCATTTGAATATTTTTTGGGTTAATTTGAAATTCAATTTCTAAGACATACCAAATTAAAATTATGTTCAGTGCAAAGTTTAATTAACCTAAATCATTTAACTTTTAATTAAATAACTTTTAAATTATGATTTAAAATTTCAGTGAAATTTTATATTCACGTAAATGCAAATGGCATTTTACAATTCAGTAAAAATTCAACTCCTATTATTCATCTTAATACAAGGGACAAAAATGTTATTAATAAAATAAATTTAATAAATTCTTAATCGTATTAAAATGTGCGAGTCAAATCAATATGCTAATTTTTTAAGAACTATTTTGATTTACGGTAAAATGTATCTTAATTCATTATGTACTCGGTTTATTTACTACCAATTAGCTTTCAGTCAAGTAATTTTGCACAGTGATCATGAAATTGAGTTTTACGAAGTCCAGAAGACCTGCATTTTAACATTTTGAGAGACAATTAATAGTATGTTATAAACAAAATCAGAAACTATTTTTTTTGTGTATATGTGTACACTGTTATAATTCTTTATTTATGTTTTTTAAAGCAAAGATCGGTTAAATTTATGTTACTGTATTTATCTTACTTCTTCAAAAACTAAAATAATCCTGTTACGTAAATATGTCAGCTACGTTAACTAAATATGCTACTGGGTGAAATTCCTACTGACAGGAAAATATATGCATTGTGAAGATTTTATACAGTACTTAAAAATAAGTATGCATAAATTTGAAAAATTTCAAGATCAAAAATAAAGCGCCCAAAACTAAAGGGCTTCCGGTAAAGTACCATATTCTTATTTTTTTTTTTTTAATAAATTTGGTCAAATCGGAGAAAATATTAAACATTTTCTTAAACAATAAACTTTACAGATTATTTAATGTCCAGCCGTTGGTAAATAATGGCTTTGCGCGACCGGTTATTTATAAAATGGATTAGCTCGAGTTCATCGATAGATCAATGCACAACTCCGTACGTAAATCCGGCATAAAAATACAATTCAATTTCAAACAAAGTTTCCAATAACTGTAGCTATTCCGAAATTATTAACTGGAAGGCAGTACACATAACTCTCACCAATACTTCCTCCCCTCGAGACATCACTTTACTTCGCCCTCTCCGAAAGTACTGCCCTGTAATTCCGAAACACTACGCATCCACCTTACTTTTTTCTCCCGCCGAGCATACAAGCTTCTCGACTGACATCATCAAAAAATCGTCAAAGTCTCGTATATCTCGAGGCCCCCGTCGCCGCGAAGCGCGAGCGATAATTTCGCGGCGTTCGCGCGCGTGCTCCTCTCCCTCTCTCTCTCTCCCAATTTCACCCGATGCGCTCTCCGTAATAAATTCAGCCAGCGGCGCATGAATTCTTGAAGCGCTTCACGGCTATCATGCGCGCGCATCCATGTACGTACGTCTCTCGCTTCGAGCCAGTCCTCCGTGCCTCTCTTCCTCTCCGCTTTTCGTTTCTATACGGGGATGGAAAAAAAAAATTTAATTTTCTAAAAGGCGCCAGTCTGCGCACATATGCTGCGAGGCTATTGTTTCCTCCTCTCGCTCTCTCGCGCAGGTATGGGAAGCGCGCGATTATACACGAGGGCTTCGCGCGCCGCGGCGGCGAAATCTTTTAATCCGAAAAGGAACAGGTCTTTGTACTCCTCTCTCTCTCTCCAGAGAGAGATGGAGTTCGTGCAGATATATATGATTCTCCGAAGGAGATAACCGCCTCAGATTGCAGCGTGTAAAGGGGGAAGAAGGTATATGTACAGACGGAGGCTCGGTGTGCAGCATCCCTTTCTTTTCTCCCGCGTGAATTATTGACGATCGATATATCGATTAGAAGGGGGGAAAGGCCGCGAAGCGCCTCTGACCTACCTATGGCTAAGTGCATCCCCTTGAACTCTCTCTTGCGAGCGAGAAGGAGGACGGAGGGGGAGTTCATCCGTCGGGCAGAGGCGCTGAAAACACACGTATGCCTCGCGTGCGCGCTGCCCTCGCCGCACAAAGCCTCTCTCGTTCTCTCTGCACTTGGGTAAATACGAGAAAAATTATACGTGTGCTCGGTCGATGCGCGCCGCGCCGTGCACGTATCAATTCGAGGGAGTGCAGGCCGCGCGCGGCGAGAGGAAAAAGTATTGGCTCACCGCGAGGCCCGCGAGGGGAGGGGGGAAAAAAGCCTGGAGTGGTGTTATATTTTATTTTATTGCTTTCTCTTGCCTCGTCGGCTAACGCCTATCGGAGCTGTTGATTTTATCGGGCATCCTTCACTGCCGGGGAGCTTTGCGCTTTACAGAGAAATTAATATCTATAGGAAATAGTCCTTGAGCGGCGCCGTCTTTTTTTGTGTTCGTAAATGTTAGGCCAGAAATAAAAGGGTCATATTTTTATAAAACTAGTCGCCAGTGTACACAGCGCGAGGAAAACAATGTCGTTGCCAAACGTGCATACTTTGTTTTATATAACACGCCGGCGCAATGCTAAAAACAGATTATTATCGACAATTCTGTTGTATCAGTAGGTCAAGATACGAAAAAAGAAAGTCATTTTCAAGCGAAACAGGTTGCCAAATACACAACGCACCGAAATCCGCATCTCGCGTCGTTGGAGAAGTCGCTGCATCACTGCCCGTTTGCGAAAGACAAGTTTCGGCCGCGCGGCAACAGTAGGAGTACTTACGCAGTCGGTGTAAAAGATCGGCGCCGATAAGCTGCATAAACACAATGCGGAGAAATGAAGTTCTTAGCGTAATTCCGCTATCAGATCTGGAGATATCCACTATTATAAAACAATTGAATGGCCTACTGGACTCGGAAAATAAATAAAACATTCCCGCGCGTAATAAGCGCGCTCCTGCCTCGCCTCCGACATTTAATTAAACTCCCGGACCACTTGGCGCACGCAGGTGCGCTCTTGCTTGCGTAATTTTGACTCCGGCGAGTGACTCCCGCTCTCTCGCATTATGAAATATGAGCCCCCCGAAAGAAGGAGCGACTTATCCGCTCGTTAACGAGGTGGGCCTCCTTTTACGATTCGAGATAAACCGAGGGGGCCCAATCGCGGCCGACTATCGACACGCCGCGAGAGAAAAGATAGAGTCGATTCGATCGCTCGTCCCCGCCGCGCGTGTTATTGGGGGCCCGGACTCGATAAGAATCGGGCCTTTTATAAATCGCCTTTTATAATCGGGGAGCTTTGGGAAAGGTGGATTTCATTCATGAGCGAATGAATATTTATTGGCTGATTCCGTAAATCACGGAGTCCTTCGACGATCGCAACTGGATTATCGTTCTGCATGCGGAGAGCTTTGCACTCCGCTAAGCGGAGAGCGGACCTATTATTTAGTAGATAAAAATTTATTCGAGCTATCGATTTTAAAGATTGATTTTGTATTGTTTCGCGCCTTTCTGTCGGCTTCTCTTTTTTCTGTGTGTGTTGGCTTGCTTTTCGATACGGATATATACTGGGTAAAAATAGTGGCTGCTATAAATCGTGGTTTCCTTTTGAGTGACTTGTCGGTGCTTCTTTATATCTTCCTGCATGCAGGCATTGCACAAAAGATCCATTTTTGGATGTCGATTTTCATTCATCGTTATTATTATAATCTGGATTTACGGATATTATCCTCGGATGGATTTCAGCCTCTTCATTAATTATGTGATTCTTGATTAATCAAATGAACTGATTTTAATTGTTCTTGGAAAAATTTTACAAAATTGCTAAAATTCTTTTATACACAATTCGTAAAACGTGCTTTTTGACTTTCGTAAATTTTTAATTTAATTGGATGAAGTCTCAAATTTTTATTTCCACGTCGCAGGGAAAATAAATCGAAGATTTGATCCTGGTTTATGGAAAGTAAAAGTCATTTTAAAATAACATACGACTCGGTATATCGTAATGTATAAAACATGCTGTATACGTGATACGCCAGGGTATCAGTGGATAATGGAGATTAAATTTCACGACAACTACTTTCGCCAGTATTACCAAATCGATACGGCTACACGAGACGAGCTATATTTTGCATTTAACAAGACAATTTAAGCGCAATTATTGTGAACACACTCGTTATACGGTGGGACAAAACGCTTAGAGGTAAATTGCTTCGATAATTACAGAAAAACTTTCTGTCAAGCACTATGCATATGCCACTTGTAGATGTTGAAGTAGCGCAAGTTCGAAAGGAATTTTTCAATCCCGACAGCTGTACATCCTGAAACAATTATCGAAAGCAGCGTATAATATTCCTTCGAGAAAGTCTCTCCGCGGGCTCTCCTCCCGGTCCTGCGCCGTTCGTGTGCTGATCGATAAAACAAGTGAAAGTATGAAACGAGAGAGGAAAGAGAGAGAGAAAGAGAGAGAGAAAAAAGAATCCCAATTAAAAGTTTCATCAATTCAAGCTTGTCAATTACGCTTGACAAATGGATTACTGCGACTCATTTCCGAAACATCCTTATTAATGAGGCAGCGGTGCGCGCGGCTATTACGAAATGCGCGCGGGAAGAAATATACAAATGCAGCCAATAAAGCTAACAATGGGGTTACGAGAACGGAAATAAGGAGTATCCCGTGTGCGGGAGGGAAATGCGATGAATCAAAAAATTTCCCATTCAATCTCTAATCTCCCGAATGATTGCGAAGCTGCGGACAGCAAATTTTCACGACAAAAGAAACTGGCCAACTACCATTTCTCAGCTATAATTTTTTTTTTTCCCAGGCAATTGCGGGGGTCCGGCTTTTTTTTCCGGCTATTGTGAATACATGAACAAAATTTATGATGAGAAGGCAAGGAAAAATATGTATAGATATTAGCTTTTTATTAATACGTACGCAGCGTATAGGATATGTGTTTTCTTGCAAACGCCGTAAGCAGTAAAATTTATGAATGTCCTCGAAATCATGTAATTTCTTTTTATTAAAAACTGAAGAAGACACGCCACATTAGGCCTTAAACGGCTTAGCAAAAATCTGCGCGCGCAGAGGAGCTCGCGAGCTTTTTATAAAAAAGCTCCAGTGCTTTATCACGCCCCCCTTATATTGCCGCGTACGCTATAAGCGGCGCAGACCGGTCGGGAGGCGACTTTTTCAAGTACGGGGACAGGACGCTCATCGTTCTGCCGCAATCTTTTTTTGTCCGCCGAGTGCCGCGCCAGTGTCGCATCATCAATAAGGCGCGCTGTCACGGCGATATACTTATTATATTTTTCTCATGAGCTCGGTTACGTGAGAATTTGATGAAAAAACGCGACCGCGGCGACTGCCGCGCCACTTTTCCGGACGGCCAGGGCCGAAGTCGAGGGGAAGTGTAGCGCGCTCGTGACTGATGTTTTTCTCTGCCTCCCGATGAGGGAATCTTCCCCGAGCAAAAGCTGCGAGATTCTGCGATTATCCGATATTTTGTTCTGTCCTTTGATTCGAGTTTTTTTTTCTCTCGGATTTGCGCCCGCTAAGCTGTGATTTATGACCCTTTTGCTCAATTTATATCAATTTTGAAATGATACATTGTGACGGTGTCTTGACTTTATAATATCTTTCGTCAAATGATTTGGCCGAATTTGATAAGCTACTATTATCATTTTACACATTAAGAATATAGTTAGTAAAAAAAATGAAAAATAAAAACTGCGCCGTCTTGTCTCCTTTGTTTGTAAGAAAAAATTCCAGATATTTGGGAAAACAGCTAAGTATCACAAAGTGGTGGAAAAGCCGTCACGCAGACCGGAAAACCTTCTTTCTCCCTTGCAACAGGGTAGAACAATAGCTTCAAAGGTATTGCGAATAAATCGAATTCCCAAAGAAATAGAACGTTGGACACATTGCGTTTCGCAGTCAAAGTAAAAGCCTGTCGTTCTTCCGTTGGAGCGAATCTTTAGTGTGTATATCTATTCGAGATACAAGCGAAGTGAGCCAGAAATTTCATAGCAAGCTGCAAAAAAGGAAAGAAAGGGCGAGGCAGATAAGAACGCTATTCGCACGAAGTCAAATGTACTCAGTTCTCGTGCAATCTTTGAAGTGTTTGCGTGGCGAAGCGAAATTAATTTCACCGGCGAAAGTATTCAAGCGATCTGTCGTATTTTTCGTGTTAACAGCAGTGGACTCGATCTGAGTAAAACCCAAATTAATTGATTTTTGCTTTGAAGTATTTCAAAAGATCCAAAGCCTAACAGAGCTGTTAAATGAAATTTAACGCAACTGTGTAAAGTCATCGGATTTTTGAAACTTGAAAGCGGAAGCACGAATTCCCTCGTCGTTCCAAAAAAAGTCGACAGCATTTTTCGATGACGGGAGTCGAGTTTGTTTCCCGCAACTATCCTCCTCTTTTAAACAAGTGAGGGCCAGAAGTAGTGAAGCATTTAGTTACTCAATGTGATTGGTCATTAAATTAAGGCGGTAGCATTAAAAAAAATCGAGGTTCTTAAAAGCTTATAATTCTTTAGAATAGAGTTTAGAGAATTGGAATAGAAAATAAAAAGACCTTTGAAAGTAATGACGCGCTAATAATGTTGTTGGTTTTTATTTCCTACTTAGTAATTCGTGATAAGAAATATTTGAATAAATTTCGAATTTTTAACCTCATAATTTAGTATGCGGCGTAAGTTAAGATTAAAAGTTCTAAAGATTTATGAAATTATAATAGAAAAAATATTTGGAATTTATATATGTATATATATATATATAAGAAATAAATTTCTAATATGCGTAATAAAAAAGATAGAGCGCCTGAATTTAGTAGCCGAACATTCAAAATAATACATATTTCACTCGTCTAGACTCGTTAGTTCCTGTACATAACCAATAAGGTAGACCATGCCGCGAGCAGCGAGCACGTACTGAAACTTTGATGCTAATGACATATAATTTACTCGATTTATTTCAAAATTTTCGTAACAGCGATATCAGAAATAATAGTGGCTGTCCGTTTTGCCCCTATAAAAAAATAATCCCATTTTCCTCCGGGAAATCTCAATGTTGTCCGTTACTTTGCCTGCGCGACGCTGCCAAAATCGACGTTTTACTTGCGCCGAAAACGTAATATTCTTCAATCGCACAAGCGTGGAATCAGGCAAGCTTGCAGAAGCAGCTTTACAAGCAAAAGGCAAGGCACCGTCGTGCCCAAGTGCACACGAGTGCATGCATGCACGATCCCGATGGCCATCTACCGGACCGTACACAAGGGGAAAAAAGTCAAAGGGAGAGAAAAGAACGATAGATGCCACAGGAGGTTCGCTCGGGCTGCGGAAATTCGAGAGCGAGATAAGGGCGCGACGAGAGCGGGCAGATGTGATTTAGTGCTCAGGTGGTTCAACGGCTATCAAATCGGAACGTAATAATTAAATACCTTGGTGGAAAGTGAAAACATTTTTGAAGTAGAAATCGGCCATTTTTTAATCGCAAAGTAGTTAATGGTCAATTGGGGGAATAAAATACGTCCATCTTTCGCACAATAATAAAACGTTTTTTTCCAATCTTTTTAAAGCATTAAAAATGGAAGCAATTCTGCAATTGCTATTTTTGCAGCATTTCCAAGCTATTTTTAATGGCCAGTTTAGATACCTAGAAAAGGTGTAAGAGCTCGAGCGAGGAAATGGCGAAGAGGCGAAATTAATATTTTTCTTAATTTCTCGCGGAAGGACAATGACAAACATTCAATTAGTTTAAACTATTTTGCATTTATATAAGCTATCCATAGCATTTAAATGCTTTTTACTACATTACTGAATAACTGAGAGCCGGAAAACTGGCCATTTTTCATGTCCATTTTATAGATTAAAAATTCTACCAGGGACTGCGAATGTACAAAATAAGGACAGAAATTATTTATTTATATGATTCTGGTAATTATTACAAGTACAGCAGAAATTCAAGTCTATCGTCTGATAAAATAGAAAGTTATGCTACAGATTACTGCGCTGTAACGTACCATGAACAGGCATTTATGAATTTCAAGATAAAAGCAAGTTTACGGAAGCCAGTTTTGCCGGAGCGTGCTTCTATTGCCATATTCATTATGAAACTGCACTTTGATTAATGATCTTAACGTTTCTTCGTTTTATAAAACGCAATAAACAACCGTAAAAGAAACATTTTTTTATTACTTCCTGAAAATTGTACGATATAAGAGATACATTCAATAGAAGTCCCGTATAATAGAGTAAATACTTCGGAGAGCGTGTAGAGGGGTAGTTTTTTCTCTCAATCTTGACCGGGCCATTATCCGCGCCGTGAAGAACGAAATGAAATTTCGAAAGAGAAGTATAAAAAAAGCGCACTCCCGCACGCCTTGAGAAAGAAGATAAACGAAACGTCCCGAGCGTTCAATTTCCCAAAAGATTTGAGCTCGAGCACTGACCCATTCGCGATAAGACGCGCGAATCTACACGTATATAAAGAAGAGCGCGAGATCGAGAAGAGAGAGAGAGAGAGAGACTCGAGAAAGCAGAAAAGGGGAAGGGGGGACACCTTGACTTCGGTGGGCCTTGAGCCTCGCGCCAACGCAGAGAGGAGAAGGTACACGCAGAGGCGAGTGCACTTATGCGTGCGCCAAGCTCATAAGACTGCTTAGAGCTCAAGTTCATTGCGCTCTGCGGGCCAGTGACGCGCCGCCTCCCGTTCCGCCGGTTCCGCGCTACAGCCAGTCAATTCCGCTGGGAAATACGCGGCCGCCCCGCGGACCAGTCACGGCCCGATTCGCTACACGCGAGGAGAGGAGCAGAAAACGAAATAAGCTTTTATAAAACGCGACGAGCGTAAGCGCGGACAAGTCGCCGTAAGAGATGAGCAATTCAACGGGACGGAGCGGACAGGAGCCGCGACGAGCCACGGCCGACTTTTAATTTCGTGCTTTGTTTGCCGTCTGACGTAAGACGGCAATTCAGTCTCCCCGTCCATGTCGGAGAAAATGCCGGCGCCGCGACATTCTCAAAGAAAATGACGTGTGCTAGGAGACTTGAATAATAACTCGGCTCTCAAATTTTCAAGTGCTTCTTTATCTTGCAGGTTAATGGGACTTGATATTGTGTGCACATCCTCGTGCATTACGCATTGTGATTTTTTCACAACCCAGCTGCATTTCTAAAGGATTTTTATTCATTTACCTCGGTGATAATTCGGCGGAACGAGCGCAATAGGGATAATTGATTTGTTTATCACAAAATTCCAGACTGTGTAAGAAGCTTAAACAGAGTACGGTTTAGCCGGAAAAGTAATCAATGGATTTAAATGCGTGGATAGCGTACTCGGCGATAAAGTTTAACGTTACTTGATTGTGTTAATTTGGCGATATTTACGGCTGAAATTAGCAACGAGCTAGTTAGTAGCAGAATACGCTATTAACACGATAACGCTGATCCAACATTACCTGACCAGTTTCGATCAGATAGTGGATCAATTAAGCAGAAATTAACCAAATTGATCACTAGCAATAATGGAGCTTTCACTGCCATGTTATTTGGTACGATTAGATGTCGTTTCGGAACTGCACGTATATTCCAGCTGCTATCTACATCGCTTGTTACCATACTTAGTGCGATAATCAATTACTTAGATCTTTGTCGTACGCTGGAAATGATAAACTTCAAGTGACCTTATCGGTATTTGCAATAATCAAGAAAAACATTTTATTAACATATTTAATTATACATATCGCAATTACTTGACACATTGACTATTAGGTATACCTTTGAAAATAAAAGACGTATTGTCTTATTAAATATTTGACTTCAAGTTTTAAAAGGGTAAGTAGTGATTATACCATAAATTATTCGTTTACTAAAATATCGTGCTTAAAGCTTTGCAGTTTTACAACTTTTGACGCGCCATAAATCAGTTTTATTAAATTTATGATATTTATTATGCATTCTAAATGGTAAACCGTAATGAGGAATCCCACATAGGTTGTTATTTTCCGCGACCTATTTCAGTTTTACGATTCTTCTATTCCAATACGGCAAGTTTCTGCAAATAGGTGCAGAATAAAGATCAACTGTTATTTAAATACTCGCACAAAATATAACGTTCCTCTTTTCGATCCCATGCATTTTGTTATAACAATTAATTAAAGCTGTTTCTTATATTAATATTCGCAAGCTTCCCGCATCTCTGAATGGCACCAGAGAGAATTCAATTCAGCATTCGACTTCAATGGAACCTTAATTCCATTCACACGCGGCGATAATCGAAATTTGGAGTAAATCCAAAGATCCATTTCAGCAATATAAGAGCAGCCTCGGCAAATCCGCAGGACTCGGCTCTCCCTCGTCTATTCACTTTGGAGCGCTCCGAAAGCAGTGCAACGGCCTTGGCAGTGCGATTCTCCTCTCGCGTACGATTTGCAGACAAACGATCGTCTCCTCTCGCCGCCTTTGCCGCGCTCTGATTGTTAAGTGCGGCCGAGCGGGAGAGGGAGAAGAAATCGAACGCGTCGAGCTCATCGTGCCGGCTCGACCTTTGGAAGAAGCGCCGGCTGATTTATGCGCTGAAATTGTTACTTTCTT
>JAWWEM010000054.1:683857-743199 GCA_035582935.1 Ormyrus thymus | reverse complement strand
GGGCAATTTGCATTTCGTCAATATGAGATAGGCGTGATACAGACATTAAAAAACTGAATGCCTAAGCAGCCGCTTCCCTTTATTATTTCTTTTTTACTTTTCGCTTCCCCCCTTTCGGCCATTTGCTGCTCGAGCGGTAAATTTAAGACTTTTAACGCGCGATTATACGACAAGATACGCCGGCATTAAAATTTCAAATTTAAAAGCTTCCAGGCAACTTTTATTTACGGCAAATGAAGCATTAAGCACTCCGTAAAACCTAATATTTCAGGCGAGATTCCGACTTTGCGGAGATTTATTAGTAGCAGCGGCAGTCGCTAAAAAAAGCTTCCCTCCCGCCACGTACGTACGAAACCGCCGCTAGAGGGGGCCTTTATCACGACGCTATCGCCGTCGCGCGTCTCGCAGCGAGCAACGTGTGATCTGCCGTTCGCGCGCATCCTAATTAGTCCTTCCGACATTTCAATCGACGGCGCGGACGGCGATTAAATTAAATCGCCCAATCCTGCGGGATCGTCGATTTAGATCGACGAGGATGCGCCGCCCCGGGCGTATCCGTCATTTTTCTTAACGACCCGTAATACGGTACTTCCACGCTTTACGATGCGCGAGAGCGCCATTAAACAAATTAGTAATTCTTCCTCTTTCTCTCGCGCGCCTGCTATGGGAGAGAATTAAAAAAGCGTCGCTCGTGGGAGAGGCTGACGAAGGTTTACGCGCCACTGAATATTATATTGACTGTAGGACGATGCGAGGCTGCAGTTTTTTGAAAGTATGTTATCGATCGGAACGCGATAACGAATAATTCTGGGAAATTGGTAAATCTTTATTAACTTATTGGGACAACTTTGAAGAAATTCTTGGGTAAATAATTAGCGCGCAATGTAATGAATAAATTGAAAATTAATGATAATGTGTGTGTAATGTACGACATAATATATAATGAAAAATGCTTCTTACGAATTTATTTCTGAAAGAAAACAGTGTAGACATGTATGATTTGTACTCGGCACTTGACCTCCTTTTTTGCGAGGTAAAGCTTAGATTGAGAATTTTAAGAAAACTCGAGGAGCACTTTTTCATAATTTTCTGGTTAAAGTTATACGTTTCATAAAATTTATGTTTCATAAAATTTAGTATTGAAGTTGTTAAAAATGGATGCTTTTAAAATATGTACATATTTATATTCCCAGAAAAAGGGAGGTACACTCTTCATTACCGCAATTAACGCGAATAGAAAAAAAAAAAATAAAACTTTCATGTGTAATTGATAATGGCCAGATATATACTGAACCATTCCATTCCACCTTTCTCTGAATAATGAAAATTGTGCCCGCCACTCTGGATTAACAGAATTAAATTTAAACTCGTCCACAGCATACTAAGGCGAACGGCTCAATAGTCGAATAAAATAACCACAAGTCCTCGAAAGGCCGAGCCAGACCGTCGGGGCGCAGAGTTCTTGAGCGGAGAAGAGCCGCAGCTGTTAGCACGGCGGCCAAATCAGCGCGCCTCCGCTTAGAGAGACACCTCGAGTCTCTCCGCGCCTCGTCCACTTTTGCCCTTATAAACCGCTCCTCCCGTTTGCGTTTTTCCCCGCCCCGGCGCAAAAGGAGACGAGAAAGTCCTGCGTCACAGTGACTATCACCGTCGCGACCTTCGCGTTGGCTCAGGCTCTCCTTTTTTCCCTCTCGGACTCTCGGCACAACTTATACTTTGCCCGTAATGCCCGCAAAGTGGCGACATACATCACTGTACCGCTCGGCTACGGGATTCGCTTCGGGGATGACTGTTTTTCCTCGAGCTTTGGCTTCCGCGTCGCGCGACTCCCTGGGAATGCGTCTCGAGCTCGCCGCGGGGACTGTCTCTCTCTCTCCCGTCCTCCGCGCGGAGCGACGTATAAGCCAGCGACACGATATAAAAAATCGTATACGAGAGCGCGCATTTAAAGTCCGATAGCCTACCTTTTACGGAAGCCCCTAAAGCCTATAAGGCAGGCAAGCGGCGGAGCCCATCCTTTTGTGCGCCTCGGCCATTGTGCGGACTATAGATACCTGGCGCGCCTCCCGATCTGCTTCCCTCTCTCTCTCTCTCTCCTGCGGAACGAGAGCGCTTGAATCAAAACCGTTTCCGTCGCGAGAGCCGAGGGAAAATCCCTCCCTTCCTGATCCCCCGACAGTTCTATTGCTCTAAGTGCGTAAGAAGATTTTATGCACCTGTTTATAGAGACAAGTAGGATGCTGCTCCGACTCTGCCTTTCCGCGAGGCAGCGCTCTCGTCTACGGCGGGATGCTCTTGGGAATTCGTGCGCCAAGTGCTTCCCTATAGTTATTGTGATTCGAGCTATTTTCGAGGCAAACTCGAGGAGGCGAATTTCATAATCTTAGGCTTCTCGGGGAGATCCATTGTTAAAGATCTCTCAAAAAGCGATTCAACAAACAATCGGATTTGCCTGCTTTGCAAGCTAATAGACGGAGCTCTGGGAGGAACGGGGATTGGAAGAAATATACAATTTGGCAGAGTACTGCTTCTTCGCTGCGGATCGTCTGAATTTTCAAGGAAGATTTGCCCTCTGCAGGAATTGTATTACTGGCTGCTCAGATAAGTAAGAGAGCTTAAAGTAAGTATACCGTTGGTAATGCATCCCCTCGAACGCGTAAATAGCTTATCATTTTCGTGTAAGGAACTGTGCATTTTTTTTCCCCGGAGTCTTATACAATAATTTGATTTGCATATGAATGCGATACGCGCATATCCGATAAAAAGGTACACGCCAACTCTTATCAAAAACATATAAGTCAAAGCATAAGTTCGAAGTGAAGCTTGCCGCAGCATCCACGCCGTAATCTTATTATCTCCCTCCCGACAGAAGCCGAGGTATCCGTTCAATCTACCCTCGCAGATCGGCCCTTAATAAACGAACAAACGGCGAGTTACTTCATCAAGGGAAGCCAAAAACCAAACAGCCGCATCTATTTGTATACAATTAAGGGCGACACGCTCGGGGAGATCCCACGCAAGTCAAACAGTCCTCACACCCCAAAGCCCACCTAGACCCGCTCGTGTGATATAAAAATCGTACGGGAACGGGGGGGGGGGGGGTTCGGGCGAAGAAAAAAAACGGGAGAATCCAGTAATCCGGATATTTCAAGTTGCAGCGCCGCGCGATACGCATCTCCGCTGGACCGCGCGATCAATCAAGGCCGATTATAGTTACCCCAGCGCTCGCCAGCGTGAGAATCGTCGCTGACTTTTTAAAGGATCGCCACCTACGACTTCCCCTCGCGGCGCGGAGCATTGACTTTCTCTCTCCCGACACCTTCTTGACTCCTCGGACGTTTTATATATCCCGCGTCTCTCCTTCCTCGGCTCGATCTTCTATTATCTGCGGGCTTTGTGCATCGCCGGAGAGAGAGAGAGAGAGAGAGAGAGAGAGAGAGAGAGAAAGAAAGAGAGGTGGGTGTTTAGGGCTCGAAAATTACACGATGCCGAAGCGCCGCTTTATCCTCGTCCTTTTTCCCAGTCCTTCTCTTCCGAGCTTTTTTTTCTTTTCTTTTTTTTTTAAGCCGCTTGGGAAACGTATGTGCGTGCGTACGTATACGATATGAAATATGTTTGAACTTGGAAATTGAAGACTTGGCGATGCGCTGTACCGCTTTTCGTTAATGTGGGTAAGGCGATGAAGGTAATTGAGGAAACGTTTAGATTTCCTGTCTGGCTTCAATTGGCCGATTCTTGTTTCTGTATAGTCCTTTTAAATACGATATTAGTTCTTAAAGAATAATCATTCAACTTTTCCTTCCAAACTGATTCACTATTTGTATTGCAAATTTTCAGTTTACAATTTTAACTTTCAGGTATAAGAAGGCCGCAAACATCGTTAAAGTTCTTACGCATAAAAACTGCGAAAGTGTCAAGTGAGTATAACTAATTACGTAATTAAAAATTTAACAGATGCAAAAATGTGCAAAACGTTGAAGGGAGCATAAAACTTTTTACGCCAGCCTTTCCCGGAATTTTTAAAGGCCACGTCTTAATTAAAATATTACACGATAAAATTTCTTTATTAACTCGAATCTATTCCTTAATATTTGCCCGCGCAACTAATGAATTTCCAAGTGGCGCATTAAATGGGAAGAATTCTCAAACGTCGTCGCAAGCCATTAGCACTTGACTGGGAGACAAAAAGAAACGAGGAGGCAAAAGCAGCAGCAGGAGGCGCCTCGGTCTGCATTATTTTCGCAATTATTCTCGATAAGATTCCGCCGATCCTCGGTCTCGTCTCCTCCATTCTATTATTTTAACGAGAGAAGGGAGTAAAAAAGGCGGAAGCGGCGCCGCGCGCCCCGGAGCCATTTAAATATCTTGACGGATCGCTTCCGGTTTTTAATATTCATCGCGGCCGCATTTGTCGCTCGGTTTAACTCAAACTCGCTCCTTTCCCTCTCTCTCTCTCTCGGAAATCTCTAGGATTCAATTAGCGGCTAAGGGCGAGTGCGCATGCCCGGAAAGAGATGCTCCTCCTTCCAGCCTCGGGGAGAAAATGCGCATTACACGCGGAGTGCGCCCAAGATTGCCGAATATAAAGGAGCGCGCCGGGAGAAAAACGAGTTCATCGCATCAAAGGCTTGTACTTTTTCTTAGGGGTGGGGGGGGGGGCGGGAAAGGGGGTCGCCGGGCGAAATGACAAAAAAGGAAGAGAGCCCGCGGGAGGGAGGGCTTTGCATCTTTTATGAAATGCGACTAAACTGCAGATGTAATCTCTTTCTTCTCTGTGAAATCTAATGCCGGATTATGCTCGCGCGACATCGCGCTCTGAGGGGCTTAAACGAAGCGAGAGGCCCCTCTCGTCTCGCTTCCTTCCTAGTCCTTTCGAAATTTCAACCCTCTCTCCCGCTCTCCCGCGAGGAACATTGTGCACTCTTTACATTGTACGGCAGCTCTCTCTCTCTCTCTCTCTCTCTTTTTTCCCTCTGGTTGGGCGCCAAAGGGGAAGCCGGCCTCGGTACGCGCGCACATCCGAGCCCACACTGTCTCTACGGCCAGGTATATGAGCGGGCTTTATTGTGTGCACACGTCCGCCGAGCGTGGATTCACTCATGAGTGAAAAACTCCCGTGTCCTCGGCTCTTCTTCAGACACGCGAATGCAGATACTCCACGGGGTTATTTCAGATAACAAGCTGCAGGATGCACTGCTCTTCGCCTCCCTCCTTTTTCCACCTTTTTTTTTTCTCTCAAATGCTCCTTCGCCGAGACACGGTTAATTGCGCGCTTCCGAGCGTTTTCGACCAAAAACCTGGAGGGGGCCTTTGTGCTCCGCTGACGTACGCCCGCTGCCTGCATCTGAGGATGTCTATGCATAATGGAACTGTTTTCTCTTTCCCGGGACTAATAACGCTCAGTATTAGTCATAGAGCTATGAATTCCGAGCTCTTTATTCATTGCCCGCGATCGCTGCACGAATAATATAACCTATCGAAAAAGTGCCCTCGCGATCTTGATCGACGAGAGCGCTCAATCATTTATCCGCGTCAGCAGCATCGGGGCCTCGCCGAAAGCAGAGCATAAAAAATATTAGACCGAAACCGGCGGATCCCAACAATGAACCGCTCGCCGGCACTTATCTCTGCCATCCCTCCTTTAAGCACCGTCGCGACACCAGCTCCGCTACTTGGCGGGCAGCGCCTTCCCTTTACACACTTGGGAAAGAGTTCGCCGCGGGGAAGGATACTCTGCGTGCGAGAGTGAGAGAAGGACGATGATGCAGTGAGAGAGGGAGAGAGCGGGGAATAAAGGGCTCGGCTCGCCTCGCGCCGGATGAGAATCGAAAGCCGACATGTCCAGGCAGCGTGTCCCCCGCTGTGAGACACTCGTAATGACCAGCCCGATCTTATCAAATTCGCCGAGGAGCGCGGAGGAGGGATAGGAGCTTCTCTCCTTCGCCATTGTGCACTTATCTCCCGGGCTGCGAGAGCTGCTCCTCCGCTCTTTCTCAAATCCCTCTGTATATCCCCTTCGCCTTCGCCTCTTTTATATAAAATAAATCTATCTCTATCTGGCTCCTCTGTCTCTCTCTCTCTCTCTCTCTCTACTTCTTACGCGCGAGCAGTATAACCACCGGGTGTGTATATATGTATATGCGCGCGGCGAGATTCCCGTCTAGTTCCGAAGGACCTGTCCTTCTGTCGGGGCTGGGTCTTATCATCGAGCGAGCATCTTCGCTCGGCTGGTTAAAGTGCGCGCGCGGTGCGTTTCGATGCGCGAGCTGGATCACCTGCGAGGACGGCAGGGGATAAGCAGGGGAGTCGGCTGGCGACGGACGTTTCTAGATTTATGCTTTAAATACACGTAAGGCGATTATTGCTGCTCTTTCCCCCGATGTCAACTGGATTCTGAATTCAAATCGCCTTTCCGCGTTTTTTCTTGCGGAGATGCGTCGGACGCGGATTTTTAGTTTCATTCCCAGCCCGAATTCCGATCGTATCGATAGTCTGCTTCTGGGAATGCGTTTGAAATGCCACTTCAAATGAAATGCTTGGGAAATTAAGATGAGTCCGATCGAGTCAAACATTAGAAATTTGCAAATTAATTGCTCAGCCATCAAACAAGAATTAAGCTTCGTAAACGTTTTTTTAAGAAACGGCAGGGTCAACGAGCGACACAAAGCTCCCTTCTCTCCTAGGTCGGTTCCGCCGTCCAGTTTAAATAAATATCGCTTAAGAGAGCCATCCAGCAGCGGGATAGGTACTTTACTCGGCATTACCGTCCCCCGAAAGAATACTCCCACGCAGGCCGGAGGCGAGCGCTAAACGTCGCTAACGAGAAGCTGAAGCAGCCGCGGCTCCTCGGAGGCTAAAGAACGAGCGCGGCTACCGGTCGCCGCGGCGGCGACGGCGGCGGCATCATGTTCGTAAACAAGGGAATTCTTTGTCCGTCCCGAAATTCAGCTCCCGCTTGCGCTTTGTCCCGGCCGCGAGTCATTTATCCGGCGCACTTCTCTCTCTCTCCCGAAGCATTATTTGCGCCGGCAACGGAAGGCAATAATTAGCCGGGAGGAGATCTCCTCCTGCACTCCGCGCTCGGCTCTTAGGAGGAGAGTAGGACTAATTAATGATAATAATAATTAGTTTGCGAGCCGTATCGCTTGGAGGCTCCCCGTCTCTCCCCTCCCCTCTCTGCCTTGACTTATTGAATGAGAAAGTATGTTCTATTGTAATTGGGCATTATGAGGTCTCGGGCAGCGGTTATGTATGGCGCTGCGGTGCTGCTGCTGCTGCTGTTGCTGTGTCAGCGAGAGAAAATTAACGAAACGAGCAGACAATGGACGCTTATGCGTTGAGCGAGCTGATTTACTTGCGACTGCGGCTTCGGGAGAGAGAAGGCGAGATTCTCTCGTTGGCTTCTCCTTTTTTCCTTTATTTTTTTAAGCTTTTTGTCGAGTGCTTTAAAAATAGGAATGGGCCGGTTTAATGGGGAACATTAACTACCGTTGGCTTTTTCAACAATATTACACTGCCGCCGCTGCTATATGCGCCGCTGCACCGCCGCCAAAGAATTAATGCTCTCGCGGTGCTTGGCTCTTATTTCAAAATGCGGCCCTTTCAAAAATATTTCCGCGGATAATAAATGTTTAGTTTAAAATGTGGCGCGCGCGCTTAAAAAAGCTGCTGAAAAGAATGTCAGGGTTTTTGTTCCGGACTTTATTTGTAAATTTACTAAAATGCAAGCCTGAATTAGGTGTCAGTGGAAAATAATTTTAAAGCTACGCCGTACATTCTATTCCATGAAGGTGAATTCTAAAACTTTTGTTCATAAAAATGAATGAAAATGCAAATTTAAATATTTGGCATGGTTGGATAAGTTTAAAAAATAGACGATTAATTCTTATTAAACATTATTATTATGATAATAATTCTAAACTTGTTGGATTTTGCAATCACGAAAAAGCTTATTGACTAAGATTTGTTGCCTTGCGTTTAATTTTTTTTTTTTTTATCCCATACGTTCCCCCAAAGCAAGTTTTATCGTGAAAATTAATTCATACGCTCATATAAACAGAGAGCTGCGAATTCGTTGGCGGGTGGCCAGCGTCATAAAATTGACAGCAAATAAACACCGAACTATGAGGGGAACTACAGCTTTATAACTCCTAGCATGTTTGCCCGTTCGTACATTTTCACTTTCATATTAAATGTGGACTATATAGACCGGTGTCGCAAAACAAACAATATATATTTGTATCAATAAATGCAGTATAATTGTGTAAATCGTTATTTGTTCATTTAATATTTCACTTAAAATGAAAAACAAAAAAAATATCTAAAAGTTCTATGAATTGAAAACTCTTCTCGTTTATTTTCCAAAGATTGATTAACCCACGCAGAAGAAAAGCACAAAGATTGCCGTCAAGTGAGTAAATTATTGGCCACATCGCAAAACCAAAGGCATAAACTTGGCGGTCTATTCAGCGAGCAAACGGGAAGGAATTGAACGAAAGTGTCACCGACATAAAATAGGCAGATTTTCTTTCGAACGACTGCATCGAGTGCCACGTACGACTTTACAGAGAAAGCGTATTGAACTTTGGGAAAGATGATATATGTGCTGGGTATAGGTTACGGGAAAGCCGCGATATCGAGGGTAGGAACCCTTTGACGACCGCAAAGATACAATAGCTTGCTTACCCGTTTTCCGATTGATGGATAACTATAGAAACTTGATATCTGACGTTTAATGGTCCATCCTGGCGGTAAGTAGCTCTTGGGTAGCTTGATATATTGCTATACTGTAGTTGCTTTAGTAGATGCTTCCTTACGGAATATTAGGTATCTAAAATTAAGCTTATACAATTCTTGGACCAATTTAGAATATTTTTCAAAAATATGTTTATTTGCCACGCGTTAAATTAATGAAAAAAAAAAAAATAAGGAAACGGAATAAAAATCGCTTATCGTTCGGATAATTTAAAAGGGCACAGGTACATTGCGCCCTTTTAAGCCTCTCAGCCAAGAATTCGTAACCGAAGAACGCTCGCCAAAAGCTCTATCCCTCGCAAAATCCTCCGAAATTCACGCGCAATAAGATCATATTTCATACGTAATAATTAGGGTCCAAGCACTCGGGCGCGTCAACCGCGAGTAAAAGAGGTGTAATGCTTGCGTTCAAACCCCCCGCCCCTCCCCCTCCTCGCCTCTAAAGGCCCAGGCATTAACGGCCCTCTATTTGGGTGTTCTCCAGATATAAGCTACGGGCAGCCGAGCGCAAGAAGAGCCCGCGTATATTATAATTCTGGCACGGAGCCACGGACAGTTTTCTCCGGCCGCACGACGCCGGAAAAAAAGCCCGAAGACCGAGGCTCCTTGGCAAGGGCGCGAGGGGGCGCTGGACCGCAGCCGCGAAATGAAATTATTCCCTGCGGGGTTCGCCCCCCCCCCTCCCCCCTGAAAATGTAAATGCCCATTACGCTAAATTTTCGAGGCCGTGCGTCTGTCGCTTAATTTGCCATCGGGGCTCGTCTTGCCCTCTGCCACGTGAATCATCGTAGCCCGATATTAGCAGCCCCCCGCGCCGCTCTATTGTTCTTGATAAATATGTAAGGGAGATTCGCTGGTAGATGCGTTTGAAATGACTATAATCCACTTAGAATCGCCTGAAAAACAGAACTGGTGATCTCGTACTTTTGCTGGCCCAGCTGTGATTCGAAGTTTCTTCCTTGGGTTTACTGTTTTACACAACGTACTTATACTTTTAGATATTTTTCATAAATACTCGTGTCCTTTAACTATATATTTGATATCGTAGATTGAACGTAAAAATTGGTATTAAGCGTTGTTAACAAAAGGTTAACAGATGGAAATCGAAATGCTCTGCTACGTATACGTATACGTCCAGCTTAATCACGAACCCTCAAAAGGAAACGAAAATTTATGAACCCTAAAAAGAGCTCTGGGCAAATTTTGTCTTTTTCTCGAAGCAGCCGCGCCGTAACTCTAAATTTACAGAAAAAAATAAGGCCCTCTTTCGCCTCATAATCCCAGCTCAATCGAACCGTGAAAACTATCTAAAATCGTTAGCAGCCCTTTCTTCGAGAGCGCGAAAAAAGACGACGAAAAAACTCGCGCTTACAAGCGGGCACAATAGACAAATCCGACAAACCCCATATTTCTTTTTCCATTAGTCCCCGATTCCCCTCCTCGTTTGCGCGCGACGCGACAAAGACCCGGCCGCAAAAGGAGGCCCAAATATATCTCGAATCTCGGCCTCGCGACTGATAAATCTTTGCCGCGCGGATGACAAAGGAAATATTCGGCAAGCCTTTTTCGTTCCAGGTGGCGCGGCGACTGTCCCGTAAAACACCGTCAGATGACAGTCCGAGATATCGCGAGCTTTTCCAAAAGGCTTACGCGATTTTCCTCTCTCCCCCCTTTGCCGCGTCTGTGTGTACAGAAAAAGGGGTAGCTAAGCCATGGGAACCGAGACACGCTTCCGCCCTCCACTGTGTCTGCATTTTCGAGGGAATCTCGACGAAAGTTTAGAGGCACGCGGGCGTGAAAGATCCTAAGAGGACGAGGGAGTCGACTACTCCCCTTTTTCACGCGGCGCTGAGAGGGAAATTTTATAGCCGAAAGTAGATAGCGAAATTTGAAAAATCCGCCGACTTCTCGCTCTCGCCCCCTGCTTCCCTCGCCTTTTTTCTGCTTGCCGAGGGAAAATGTCTTCGGATCGACCGAGAGCGCATGTCAAGTGAGAATCGTGATTTATAGAAACGCTGTAATGCGGATAGGCTGAGGTGGTACTTTGCAAAGAATACCCGGGATCTTGCTTCAGAGAGTCTTGTGGATTTACGGTGATATCATTTCCAAGTTATATTATTATTATGACGTCTTGAAAATGTTCATTTTCGAAAGTATCTTCAGTTAATTAAAGGATTTCTTGTACAAAATATGCATTCCAAATCCAGTACATATTTTTTAACGGATTCAGTAGCAATCTTTATCCCCGTAAATATTAGCCATTGAACTAACTCCGTCGTCTTTTGTTGTGCTATGAAAAAGTGTATAAAATTTTATGAACATTGGATCATATAGAAATCGGTTTAACGACCCCGACGATAAGCTTTTTAATTGAAAAATTAAGCAAACGATATCGCGTTATACTAATTTAACGAGCGCACTTAATGTTTACTTCGGTTGCAACATTTTATGCAAATTAAGCACAAGTCACTCCGTATTTAGAGATTGCAGTAGACCAATAGAATAATAATGAAGTGCCACGGCATCCAAGCCATTCGCGCCCGCATCCCCTCAGGAGTCTACAAATTTACACTTTTACCCCCCGCCTCGATAAGCATATTGCCCCTCGCAAAACTTAATTTCCCATGCAAAATATCGAGTAAACAACGGGGAAATTTATTTATTCTATTTATCGAACGCAACCGAGCCGGCCGCGCGGAGAGGCTAAAATAAGCAAAGGAGCGATCGAAGCCCCTGGAAAAACAAATCGCCTTTTTCCCGTCACCTCTCGCGCGCGCACACACACACACACACCCACACGCCCCCGCCGAGGACCCGTTCCGAGGCGGGGCGTCAGCGTATATCACGTCGGCGAGATCCGTTTCTGGGATCTCTCGCGCGCGCGAGACATCGAAATTCGCCCAGAAATCGTGCCCCGCGAGAAAAAAGACCGGGGCCGGGGGTTGGCGGGAGGGAGACGGAAACTCCATGAGAGAAGAGAGACAGGGGGGGTTGAGGGATATCTATGAGTCACGAGAGCGCGATAAATTCTCTCTCTCTCTCTCGCTCCGCGCGGCGGCGCGCCCGAATTTTTATGGCGAACTAATATCTCTATAATCCACTATGACGTATATCTTTTTCAGTCTTATCTCAGTCCCGTATATCGTCATAACCATTACTAGACAAGGGACGAGTATATGGTAAAATATAAGCGTGTTCCCTTGTTTTTTTTTTCTTTTTCTACTCCGGGAGCTGCTGCACAGATTCAGACAAATGCCTCCGCGCGACTTTCATTTATCGACGCTCGCCATCTATCGGCCATATCGAGGGATGTTAAGGAAGACAGAGTTTTAACTCTGGGGAATCCCGGTGATATTTATTTTTCCAATTTTGCGACGGCGGGAAGAGCAAGAGGCCGGGACTGTTTGCTCGGGGACAAAGGAGGAAAAAAAAGGTATAAGCACCCTCTCGCAAACGTGATTTATTTCAATCAGTGCAATTACTCGACGTAATACTCCGTGCCGCGCGGAGGATGTTCGAGCTCAATATAATGGCATTTGGGAAGGGTGTCTCGAATCGAAATGCTAACAATTCATCCGCTGAATGCTGTACGAGAGACGCGAATCGCATGCAGAAGCTCCGCCCGTGCTTTGGCTCGCAAAGCTCACGACGGAAACGCATCTTTGAAATCCTGCGTAAATGCATCCCGGATATTAATCATTCAATTGATCTCTGCTGATTAGGATGAAGTTTGCACGGATTCGAGATCTCGGTCTGAGATCTCGGTGCATCGTATCGGGCATGTTTTGTAAATAAAACTCTAAATGCTGTTTTTCAGGACGCGGTTACTTTAGTAAGCTACTTTTCGAATTATTTAGGGCAAGTTCAAACGATTGTTCCTTTGTATGTATGAACTCGTTTTACAAAGCACAACGCTGAGAGCTTAATTACCTCAAAACCGTATATGCGGCACTAAAGCTTTTGAATCTCGACAGCTTTCAATAGCTTCGTGCATGAAACATGCAATATACTTAATCCGATAATTAACTGGACTGAAACAAATCAAAAATCGATATTTTTCTGCTACAGCGTAAATCAAAACCATTCATTTTACATTTTAATGCAATCATTCTCGATTTTTAATTGAAAAGACGCTTATAAAATTTAATAAGCAGAGACTGCGCCGACAGATAAAACTAAACGACTTTTTAAACAAAATTTGCACACCTGAACATCCCAGTTCAACGACAGAATTTCCATTTCTCCGCGATAAAAGAAAAAAAAAAAACAGAAAAACTCTTACCAGCGAAAATGAGCCGAATGATGCGCGAGTACATAAAGGCTTACGTTTCATTACATCCCATTACCTTGGTACCAAAAAGCTCTCTCCCCGTACCTCCTAACACACACCTAATCCCCGGCGAAGCACGCTGCGTTTACAGCCGTCGGCGGGTGGAGTGAGACCTCGGGACCGAAGCGCGCGCGCGCGCGCTCCTTCCTCTTTCGCGTTTTACAAGGAAGTCGTGCGCGCGGAATACGAGGACGATGCGCCGAGATAAGAGAGGACGGAGGGACGGGGGAGAGGAGGGAGGGGGGGGGGGCAATGGCCGTATAATCGCTGAAAGAGAGGCTGGTCCGCGATCCGGACGTCTTTTTATGGGGCAGTGCTGCCTTTTTTAGGACCACCTACCGCGCGCCGGGGGCGCACGGAATCTGGAAGTGAAATCGCGCCCGCGGCCCGCGGAGCGCCTTAACCTCTTCTTCGAAAAAGAGGGATAGGCGCGGGTGACAAAGTGCGACAGATAACGTATTACAATGGAGAGGTCGAGCCCGTTTACCGGCGGCGGGCCGGCCGGGTTTATGGAGAAGGAAGGAACCGGGCCTCCCCGGGTATATAGAGTGATTTCGCCTTCGCTGATCCCCTCTGCACCTGCTATCTTTTTCCGCGAGAGTCTCTATCTTTAGCTGGTTTTTTTTTTTTTTTTTTTTTTCAATATGCTTAGACTTATTCCACGACTCTGATTTTTCTCGGTCTGTTTCAGTTTTATTTTCGTCTCGAAGCCTCCGAAAAAGCCACGCGCAATTTGTCGCCCGAGGACTTTTTCTCCGACTGCGGAGCTCAAGCATACGAAATGACGTAAGAGCGCGGCCCTGGGGTTTTTGCTCGAGGAAGAGCTCCGCGGCGCGAGCACTCGTCAGATATCATCTGGTGGCGAAGCGGCCGTGGACACTTCTATGTGTCTTGCAACGCTGCGGGCTCACTTGTTATCGTGCGAATTTACATGGCGAAACGCGCGAGATCGCGGCCTCTTCTGGGGTAGTCAGCGGGAGGCTTCAGCGCTGCTCGCAGAAATCTCCGGGAAAATGATCGAGCTGCGCCGACGTTTTCGGGCGAGCGTTGAAGCTCTGGTTGAACTTGGTTTTTTTAACGGAATGTTTCAAATTCCTAATCTACAGTTATAATTTATAAAAATGACAGAATTTTTAAATAAATTATGCCTCCGTGTGATAAATTAATATCGGCACGCGATTTAAACGAAAAAATAAAGGTCCGGACGATATTATGATATCGAAGCATCTGGAAGAAATGATGGCGAAGCGCACG
Organism: Ormyrus thymus; assembly: GCA_035582935.1. NCBI lineage: Eukaryota > Metazoa > Arthropoda > Insecta > Hymenoptera > Ormyridae > Ormyrus > Ormyrus thymus. The sequence goes on along the minus strand of JAWWEM010000054.1, from coordinate 728,861 downwards.
GCAATGACTCGATAAAAGGACCAGCATGCATGCAGGAAGAAAGAAAGAGAGCCAAAATCTCTTGTAAATGTTTCTACATGCATTCTCCGTTCCGCGTCCGAGTGCTTTTTCTCCCTTTCACTCCGACTCCGCAGGCAAAAAAGCCTCGCAAAAAGGCAAGAGAGAGAAGCAAATAAATGCGCTCGTGTATATGTACCCTCTGATGAACCCTGGTAAGTTATCAGACCACGAAACGAAACAGCCCGCTGTCGTCGTCGTCGTCCTCGCAGGTGGTATTTATGCCGCGATCGTAAAGAAATGAGTCTGCAGCGAGTCTGCGAGTTCCTTATCAAATGCCTTGCGCGACTTTTTACCTGCGCGCGCATATATGCGCCGATACCGGTCAGTCTTCCGCTCGCTTCCCTCCTCCGTACTCTCTCTCTCTCTCTCTCCTTTTCTTGGGGAGAGGAGCTCGGATGGCATAATATTAAGATACGTGTGTATGCAAATACGATAATGGCGAGTTACAAGCGTCCGGGAGAAGAGGGAGAAGGGAGAAGCGGGCGCGTGCACGCTCTGCTAGCTCTTGTACGTTCTAGTGATGCTGCTGCTCCGCCGCCGCTGCCGTTCGCTGCTCGTGATAAACGCAGCGGGCACGCTTCCTTTCGAAAATCTCGCGGGGGAATCGTTCGCTTGACGTGGCTTTGCTCAAGATGGGCAGAGCCGATGTTTTAAAGGAACGCTGCAGTTTGAAACGAAATTAATGTCGATAATATAGGCAATGTGCGGTGTACGTATAACAATGCTTCTTACTGTTTGGACGCCATTTCACGGGAGTGTTCTGCAAAAATGAGACATTGCATTTAGCGCCGTTGATTAGCTGTTAGCGTTAATTAAACGTGCGTGTATCAAGTAACGCAAACTCATTGTCTCGGTGCGAATTGGTAAATTAATTATAATATATTATTCGCGGACAAGCAGAATCGAGCCAAATTAATTTGGTATAATAATGGGCTCCGCGCAAATTTCAATTATATTTTCGATTACAAACCTTCGTTCCAGCTACTCTTTCCATTTAAAATGCCGGGCTCCCCGCCGTCGTTATCGATTCTCGCGCATGTATCGTTATCCAATCGCGACGCACGACGAATCAATTCACCGCGCAAGAACTTTTCTGCTCCACATGACCGAGCGCGCGCAGCTTTAGCATTCAAAGGAAAAATAGACGAGGACAAAACGAGCGGAGCGGCGACGGGGAAAAGCCTTATATCCCCGGTGGGGTGTGCGCGAGAGTCGTGCGGGGCCGCTGCGAAATAGAAATCAAGTCGACGTTAACCCGCAACCAGAGCAGAACCAATCAAGTCGCAACCTCGTCGTCGTCGTCGTCGTCGTCTTCTCCCAAGGAAGAGAGAGAGGAGAGAGAGAGAAGGAGAAATAAAAAGAGCAGCAGCAGCTCGGGGGGGCTTTATTGCCCCCAATGGAATTCAGCTCTAGAAAGCACCATACAACGGTGTAACCAAGACACTCATCGGATATTCCCTCAGCGGAATAAAGTTTCGGCCCATATTTCCAATGCGTATATACGCGCTTTCTAATAACGCCGCCGTCCTGCCCGGACGCGTATGCAAAAGGACAATTACAAGGGCTCGCTCTGATAATAGAAACAGCAGCGTCGCTCTGCCAATTCCGCGTAATGCCGCGTCCCGCGCTCGTCTCTCTATCTAGTTGGCCGGCGGAGACGAGGCCTTCTTCTCTCCTAGCCTTCTGCAATGCTAAATGCATAGGGGGAGGGCAGGAAACAGCGGGCGAAGGGAAAGCCCACTTGGCGATTCTGTCCCTTTTGCTGATTTTTGCCCCTTTCCTCCTCTTTCGCCTGGATAGTTATGCGATTCTTGCGAGAGGATTGAGATAGAGGAGCAGCCGGCTGCTCCGGTTTTAAATTCATGCGCGCCGCGCGCTGGAGGAGTTTGAGGCTGCTGATTCTCCGCGAGGTTGTTGATTCGATGCAAGAGTTCGCTTGTGTGCTTACGCAGAAGGAATTATTAATAGAATCAGCATTAATCAGTCGCGAATTAATTAATAACGTTGAGCCCGCGGTTAAATAAACAGCGCGAGGATTTACTTTAGTTTAATTTGCCCGCTTTGAATAACCAAAAGCACTTGAACTCGGCGGAAAATGAATTTTCAACAATGCAATCGGAAAGTTATTCGCGGGGATTTACACTCTAAAGTGCACTCGAGTCAGAATCCATCAGGGCATTAAATGTTTCCTATCTCCCGGCGGCACACGCACGCCAGTCTCTCGAAAAGTTAGCCCGCCAGTTGCCGCGAGCAGAACAACGAGCGCAAGCCTTAGCAATGCTCCGGGCTCGGTTTACGCACGTATCAATCGCAGCTCCTCGCGCGCGCAAAGTTCTTTCGCCCGCAGACTGGAGGAGGGGCTGATGGAGTAGTATAAACCGCGCGCCGGAAGCCGAGGTATGAAGTAACGAGCTTAATAGGGCCGAGATTGGCGCGCGCCGGAGGAAGAAGGAGAGGGGGGCAGAGGCGAAAGCATCGCATTACAGCTAATGGCGCGCCGAGTTATGGGTCACTCTCCCGCGCGCGCGCTCGCGGCCTGCCGTTTTTACCCTCCCGAAACGGGGAATCAATACTCGTCGCGCGGCGTCGCGGGGCCTCCCGCTCCGGCGACGGGAGCCGAGCCGCGCGTGCACCCCCTTATTTCACGCTTCCCGCCGACCAAATTGCCGGCTAATTACAGGCGAGTAATTAGTGGAAAGGCTGGTTTGCTTTTGTGTCACCCGGGGCGCCGCCCTGTCTCCCTGCCCCGCCGAGCTCTCGATTCCGCGCCGAACGAGGCGAGCGAGTGCCATTACAATCTGCCGAGTCCAGAAACTCGAGACTCGTCGCGCCACCGCCGCCCTCGAATATACCCATCGTCTTTACCCGCTCCTAACTGCCTCTTTCAAGTGTATAAGCCCGAGCTGCCGCAGTTCTCCTGCTTAGCCATGCTCTTTAATTAGCCATTGTGGGCTCGTTGAGGGAGAGCGCCCGGTTATAACGCCGACGCCGAGTGATTTCGCTATTCTTAGAGGCGGAATTCCTGGCTCGAGTGGCTTCGAATGCGAGACGCGGCCGCTTTCGAAAAGTGCGACGCTCGAGCGCGCTTTCCTGCTTCTCCCGCGGACGGGAGCGGAGGGTTGAACGGGATACCGCAAATATTTCGCTTCGGGCGAGCTTCGCTCCTCGCATGGACGGATGCCCGCCTCGCCGGGCTTAACGTTACGTGAGTAACTTGATTACGCAATCGTAGCCGACCTGCGCATTTTCTTACGAGGCTAATGACGCTCCTCTTCATTATTCAATTCGAACGCTTACTTTCCCCTCCTCTCGACGCGCATCCGGATGATTAATGCCGTCAGTCGGTATTCCCGAGCGAACTGCGCGAGACAAGAAGTAGCCCGAGCGATTTTTGAAAATCCGAATCTCTCCGGCGCAGCGAACCCGGCCCGGGAGACACGAGCCCCAAACAGCATTAGCCACGGTATCTCGGCGCGACAGTCGCGCGCGGCTGCACTCGTCGCCGGGTGTAAAACTAGCGCGTGTGCCGCTGACATACGTCTCCGCGGCCCCTTTGTGTGCCCGGGCGCGTGCGCCTCTGACCTCGTTAATGCGCGCAGAGACTCGCTCGGTTAATTTCGCATCTTCCTCTTCCGCCGGCGCGGATGCGTTTGTTGCTCCGGGGGTGATTAACGCGCGAGAGAGCCCGATGTGTATATACTTTAACGGCGGGGAAGGCGTTCGAGGCGCGCGGGACTGCTGCTAATTCCGTCGGGAGAGAAGTCGCAAAATGCAGAGGCGACGGAATGCGACCTCCGCGCTAGAATCTACTGTCTAAGAGGGAGAGAGAGAGAGAGAGAGGTTTTGCGGCGCTCGAGGAAAGTGGCAGAAGACGAAGATTGTTTTACTCGCTCTTCCGACGACGCCGGAAATTCGCAATTTCACTCGGATCCTGCCGGTGATGAATTGCAAAGAGGCCCGCGAATTAGTAGTTTACTCCGTAACGTTTTCCCTTGAAATCTTAATTTGATGAAAGGATCCTTTTACGCTTTTTGGCTGGAAAACTCGAAAGTTTCGGGCGTCCGAAATGAATTTTCAATCTTGAACCAATCAAATTCTCTATTTATACAATTTAAACCGAAGTGCAGCGCGTGGTTTTAATCCTTTCCCCTCGGCATCAATCGCGCGGCGATCAAAAGGCAAATTACTCTATCGCAGCCGTGCCCATCGAGTCATCGTCGGAAGCGGCTATTTAGCAAAGCATCGGCTCGAATTTAACGGCATAAATCCCGAAATATAAAACATACGCGCCGGGCAATAATAGCGCCGGCAAATAATCGGGCGATTGTATCAAAATACAGGCTGCCGCCGGCGGACTGGGCGAATTCTTTTCGCTGCGGGCGCGCGTGGCCGTGCATTTGAATATTTGAAAATTCCGGGGCTACGCCCATTGATTCCGCATGCGGCCGCTCGCAGGTGTAAAACACTGCGGATATCGGGCCTCCGAACGGAAAATTGCACAGTGTTACATACCGACATTTGGCGCCGGCCTATAACGACAATGATAGGTGAATGCTTTCTCTCTCTCTCTCTCTCCCCGCAGCTGCATTCGAATCCTCTCTTTTGCTTTCGCCTGTAATTTATCCCCCGCGAAAAAGCCCCGAAAATTCGCGGCGGCAACGATTCGTTTACCTTTAAATAACACTCTTGTTAGACAGCTCGAGCGTGAATGAGATTCCGCGGTGAACGCGCCGCGTAAACGTACCTGCTGCGTAATGCGCGCAATTTTATTAGCGGCACGCGCTGTAATCATCGTTTCCCTTTATTGCTGGCCGCGCGAGGAAATTAATTACGCGGAATATCGATTGTTGCGGCGCCTGAGAGGCTATTTCTATTCGTCACCGGTTAGCCGCGCTCGATTGATTTTGTTAATTTATTCATTCGCAGCCGTGAACGCAAAGTACACACACCGACACCCGCCTATACGCGCGCTCCACCAAAAACCAATTCGCTTTGTAGGAATTGCCGGCAGGCCGCGAAGAGTCCCGCTATGGTACTGCAATTGTTATGGCTGACCGGCGACGATTTAGCGCCACGCGCCAGACGCGCTCGTTTAGCCGTTTCGTAAATTTAATAATGGAAAAATAATAGCCGCGCGCGCCCGTTGCTTTTTGTGGGATCGACGAGTCGGGCTCGTTGCGACAGGTGATGGCTGAAATTGCAATGATTCCCGGGCTTTTTCGCTGAAATATTCAAGTGCTCCTTCTGAGTTAGCGGTCATTTTTTAAAGAAACTCTTTTAACATTTTAAACTTTACAGATACCAATACTAACATTTTCTTCGATCTAAATTCTGTCCGAAATACATGTTTTTAATATAAATTACTGTAATAATTGATTTACACACAGATTATATTCATCGTATTATCGGAAGTATAAATTCTCAAGTTGTGTATTGCATATTAATGTATCAAGAAACTGTCTCCTGCTTTGTTAATAAGCAATTACTCTTCAACATAATTACTGTCCACTCTAGACACAATATGGTTCGGTAAATGTAAATTAATTTTGAATAACCAATCAAATTTGTCGCACTTTTTGTTTTATTAAAAAGCTTGATCGATTCTAGTCAGCCATTTTTAGCGGAAAAATTTGCTGGGACTCATCAGAAATCCTGACAAACTTTTGTTAAGGCAAAATAATAAATGATGTATCATCCATTATCATATGAAATAATCTTGAAAGGCTGTGCAAGTAAATTTCCCAGATCTCTCAAAACATTGCAAATTTTTTTTTACATTAATGATACAAAAAACTCGTACTAAGGAAATAAAAAAATAATCCGCTGGACTACGAAGCTTGACTATGCACACGTCGACAAACAAAAATGTTTTTTCATCATAATTTTCTATAAGGCTTTACAAAGCGGCAGCATTTTTGTCATTGACGAAAATGTGCAAAAGGTCCGGCTATCGATACCTATAAAAATGAAAAAGCAATTTGGATGTGCCTGCCATTAGTTACCGGTGCCGACTTTTTCTCGCTGTGGGTAATTAATACGCTCCGTCGAAGTATTTTCCGCGCGCAACAAGCCTTCATCGTTTGTCACACTAATTAATGTTGCCATTCGACATAAACACGATTAAAATGATTCGGGTCCCGACGGCCGGCGGGCAATAACTCATAACACACGAGCGAGCATTCGCGAGCGATCGATTCGAGAGAGAGAGAGAGACCCGAGGCAGTCGCACGCACATGCACACTTGTCATCGATTCGGCTTCGATATTAACATATCTCCTAATTCAAATGATAAAAATCTCGTTCTGCATATACACGATCGCCCGAGAGCTACACGCGTACGAGCTGAAGCGTACACGCGAGGGCGCGGCGTTCTTTCTTCCTCTCCGATTCTCCCGGCTTATTATTCGCTCTTTTTTCTTCCCCTCGCGGGCCTTTTTCATTCGCAAAGGCACAAAAGACGCGGCTGCGCGCAGGTATGCTAAAATCGCTGTCGCGACGAGGCTGTCTTCCCCCTCCCCCCTCCGCGTCCCAGTCGCGCAGGATCGCTGGAACACGGGGCAGGAATTTGCGTTTACGCACAGGCCGACCGCGGGCCCTTTAATGATCGCGAATTGTAAACGCGAGTGTTAAATTTTCTTGCGCTCCCATCGAACGCCGCTCATTTCTCAAACTCTCTTTATGAAGCCGTGAGCGACGAGGCTGCGCTCGAATTTATTTGCGATCTCGAAATAGCTTTTGTTTATTCGCGCACAGAATGATCTCCTCTCTTGAAAAAGCGACGAAGGAAAGTTGAGGCCGAAAATGCATTGGCTGATTCTGGTGAGTCGAAAAATCTGGTTGGTTATTGGTGGCGCTGCAGCTAATCTCTAAAAACGGACTATAATTGGTTGTTGAATCGTAAACGAAAAATGTAACGGAACGAAAGGAAACCGAAACGTTGATTGATTTTGATTGGTTTGCGTAAGAATTGAGGATCCACTAAATTTAACCGTGTAAGTAAAGATAATCATAAGACAAAGTGACTGTTTCTTATAAGTAATACTATTTTTAATATAAAATTTAGATTGACAGCATAGTCAAAATTATTGCTTAGCTGAATTTTTATGTAACATAAATTACTGGTGCAAGATATAAATTTTCACGATCATTAAAATAAAATTTATAAGGATATATGATGTTAAATATTATCAAACTGTCGTCATCATTTTTACCGTCTACAATTTTTACCCGTGCAATTGACCGAAATCGATTAGTTGATCAATGAAAAAAACGCTCAAAACACGTACATGGATATGTTCGAATAGCGGCTCATCGAAACTGAAATTTATTTATCTAAAGTTAAAAAGAAGCATTCTTTCCCTAAACCTATCAAAAAAATTTGACGTAGGTTGTGCTAAATTTTCTGTATGATAAATTTTTATCGTGCTGTCCCAGTAATTTTTTCCTTGAATGAAATTTTAATATAACCTTAGATTCCGTAAGATAATTTTTACTGGGCATCTGCGGGTAATTTTCAAACGAGCTAAGTCACATTGATATCCGGACCCATTAGAGCTTCTGCACTACAGTCTGCAGGTAAGATTAACAGCCGCGTCAAAAATAATTTGGATTAAACAATTATTTTAATCGCCTTCGCGTTTCATAAAAACTTATACAGAAATAACGCGAAGAATTACAATGGCAGCGCTACTTTCTTCCCCTTCGTTACTAATTCCAGATGAATTATATTCCCGGCGTTCCAATTACTATTTTACATCCATCAACAATTGTCGCGCTCGTCAGTCACGTCGGCATCGGCGCAGGCGCGCGCGCGCGCGTGCATGCGCCACCCCCTTTTTTTTACCAACCCTCCGTCCTCGCGCGGAATATTCGCTTCTTTTTGGCCCCGTCGGACTTAATGAACGGTCAAATTGATTTTCGCCGCGCGCGAGCAGAGCGGCCTTTTTTTCCCCTCGACTATATTTATGCGCCGCGTCCTGAAATTTCCTAGCAAGAAGTAACGATAATAAATTACGGACGGAGAACGCGGACGGAATTTCGCTTGTCAGCTGGTTCGTGGCCGCAAGCCGATTTCGGCCCGACGACCGACTAATTCCCGAACTGCAGTAGGAAAAAAAATGCGCTCCCGGCTCATTAATGCAAAAAGGATCAAATCGATTTCGGAGAGTTGGCTCGCGCGCTAGCTGCTACCGGAACAGATGCAATTGTAGAAGTTTATTTGCATATGTTGGGAAAGTTCTCATTGTATTTTCAGTGCCTCTACAAGTGCTTTGCATCACTCAAAACTTACGGTTTTCGATGCTTGAATCCTTAAATTTAATTTCTTCTCCTATTTTATTCCTTCGCTGTAACGTTAAACTAGTAAAACCGCTGTTCTCGCATAAAGATTGCATTAAGCAGTAATTGTCGAGCTCCATCGACCGGCATGTTTTATTCTGCAAGTGTGCACTACCTTCTTCCTTATCTTCAATCGCGCAACGAAGCGAATCATCACTTCCACATGCTTGATTACAGAAAAATCCGATAGAATCGATTTTCCGCGGAAGCACATAGCGTCCCTCGCTGCCCTCGCTGCTTGACGGCGCGAGTGCGCGCGCGCGCGCGTGTGGAATAGTTTAAAATTCCCGGCCTCGGATATATTTCACATTGCCCGGGCGCTCGCATATATAAATCCAAGACCTGCATGATTCACGGGTAATATCTCTGGCGAAAGTATAAAAGAGAGGGAGGGAGAGAGAGAGAGACAGAGAAAGCGTGCGACTCTATACATATACGCGCATATGAATGGGCTTTCGCCTGTCGCGTTATAAGGTCGCGCGGCAGTGTCGCCTTGATCGATAAAATATATCGCGCGTCCCCGTGAGTCTGCGCGTATACACCCGAGGCCCCTCTTTTGCCCGGGGCCCAAAATTTATGGAGGCGCGAGCGATTTCTAAACGATCGGGCCGAGGAGCCGGCACGAGAGGATTTCGAGGGAGAGGACGAAAGAATACGAGAAAAGGGGGCGGATCGACGAGATTGCAGGCGGTGAATAAACAGGCCGAGAGCGAGCCTGGCCGCGCTGCAGCCCGAGAGGCGTAAGTCTGTAAAATCGAGAGCCAAGAGGCAAAAGCCGGGGGAGAAGGGGGGGAGGCGATAAAGCACGATTGGGACTTTAATGGTTCATAAAATTATCGGGATCGCGAGAATAATCGCAAGTGCGGGGTGACGAATGCGTGCGAATTAATAGTCGATAGTGGTGCCGGGACGAATTTCATGCCCCTTTTTTTTACCCTATCGCCAATGCGAATAAAGAATGATTAATGCAAGTTTTACAAGAATAAAAAATGCGACCTGAAAACCAGGCGGCGAGTCAATTCGGAACAGATCGAATTTCACCAATTACCAGTGGAAAATCAAGTGCTCGACCGGCTATTAAATTCCAACGATTTATTCAATTTTTAATATACTTTCGTCAGATATTTTCTAAATAATTAACTAAACATTTCATGAATTCCCTAAATTCTTAAACTTCACTGATGGAAAACATAAATATGTAAAATTTCAAGCTTGTAGTGGGAGCAAAATTTCAAGCATTCAATGGATTAAAATAGAAAATTTAAGCAATTGTGTATTAAATTCAATGCAAATTGCAGAAAAAATATGCTTATTAGCCGTAAAGTTAATGTGAATGTGCATTAATTTTTATTTAGATATTTGTGCTTTACAGTGTATTCTTTGAAGCTTCGAAACTCTGAATTTTCCTAAAGAATGTTCATCCGGGCAGTAGAAAAAAGAGCTTCTAAAAAGTCACTTTGCCCGGCGTGCAAAAAATTAGCATCCCAAAGCCGGTGGGAAAAAAGCGTCGGCGTCGATAATAACTGCCAAATCATCAAAATCGTTCGATACTCCTCCTCCTCGCTCATCCACACGCGACGCGTACGAGTCCTTTCGGAAGGAGAGACGCCGCACACACACACACACACTCACACCCAGAACAGACGCTCGGGAGGTGAGAATATCGCGTTGCGGTGGCTTGACTCTTTAATGAGGAAAGCTCTCGAGCTTGCCGAGATTAATGTTCACCCTCCCCGGCACTCTATCTCGCTTCGGCAAAGCCCTCTGTATCTCCGCAGCGCCGAGCCGATGACAATGCTGCTCCTAATATTTCAGCCGTAGATAGTTCGCATACCGTGATTGCTCATGAATTAATACTTATGTGTGCGCGCCCGAGTATTTCATTAAAGTTCGAGCATTCAGCTGCACTAGATTGCGCGTCGCGGGTTTTAATGGCTTCCACGTGAGCCGCTCCATTTGTTTAGAGGGCTGTGTATTGCTAACGGGTGAAATGTGCTCTGGTAATGCTGATTAGTGGAAAATCGAGCGTCATTGGCGAAAGTTTTTCTGCCCCAGTTTGTTAATGTTTTAAACTGGGACAATGAACATTTTATTGAGTGCTGAGTGGGAAGAAAAAATTCGATTACTCCGAGATTCGTGCGGCTTGACGTAACGATTTTTCAATTTCACCAAGTTCCATTTTACGTCAGCGAGATCAAATTTCGATTGAGAAATTTACATTTGGCATAAATCTAACCAGAAGAGTCTCACTTGTTTGGGTCACGGACTTTGTTCAAACTGAGGTCAAATCCTATCGATTAAAAAAAAAAGATATCCAAAAATTTTTTATTTGTTCAAAAGTTATAACTAAATAGAAATTTGTAATTAAAGGAGCTAAAATTACGTCAATGAATTTTTGTGGATTTTTTAATGCTATTTTAATGGTCATTTTTTGTTGGGCCATAACTTCTAAACAAATGAAGATCTTTGGATGTTTTTTTTAATCGATAGGATTTGACCTCACCTTACAAATACCGGGAGTTAAAATACTCTACAATTAACAGTTGAAAAGTTATATGTGATTGAACAAAATCGATTCTTCTTAGCTTTTCGCTAAAAGAGCTCATAACTTTTGAAAAATCGAGCGTTGGGCAGAACGCGCGCGGCGTCTTTCATATTTTAATATTAGAAAACATATCCCAAAGTTTGAACAAAATCCGTGACCCAAATAAGTGAGACTCTCCTGATAAGTGAAACATTATGTTTTAATTGATTCGGCATTCTTTATTGCTGTCTGTCTGTCCATCAGTCATCTGTTGTTGCTTTAATTTCAAGAAACGTGAATTATTAATATTCTTCTTGCGGCCTTATTGGATGCCCTCAAACGAGCGCTTTCGACTGCTCCATTAATTGCCAATTATAGTTATACCGCAAAAATCCGTTTCCAAATAGAAAACAAGTCGCAGTAATTCCGCCTTTGAGGCGTAAGACGGTACATCGCAAAAAAATCAGCCGAGAATATTCAAATTCGCCGACGCGCTTGTTAAACAACAATCCGAACATCTTAGCGCGCTCCACCTGTCTCGCTTCCTCCTCCTCATCCGCCCACCAGGCCGCGCGTGCAGTTATTCTTCCTCAGCTCGTCTCACGCGCGGCACAAAAGCTCCGCCGGCTCGGTTAACGCGAGTGTGCTCGCGCGCGCGCATGCATTCTTCGGCCTGCAGCTCGTTCCGAGTCATTTGCGGGCCGCCCCCCCCCTCTCTCCCTGCTCCTCCGTAACTGTATATGTAAACACGTGCGCGAGAGCGCGAATTTTTCGTGCACACACAAAAGTCCGATGAACCTGAAGAGCGGAGCGGCGCGTCGGTCTCTGAAAAATGTACCGGAACGCTCAATTTGTTGCGAATTATATTCTCAGGTTCTTGGCTCCGTTTTAAAGAGGGCTGCGCGGCCCGGGCCCGGACGGATTGCCATTTTTTTGCGCCCGGCTGCCTCTCCTCTTCGCAGCCTTCGCTCTTCCTGCCTCGCTTCTTTTTTTGCGCTTCGCTCTTTATTTTTTCTCGCGTTTTGCTTGCGCCAAAGCAGTTGCATTGCAGGGACGCCTCGGCTTGTTTGCCTTCTGCTGATGCCCAGATGAACGCTTTAACAGGATATTGAATATTGATCGAGCGAAAAATAAATGGTCCATTAAAACAATAAAAAAGCAGGCTTTTAATTGAATAGCCTATATATGCAGTTACTATTTAAATTGACTTTTAAAAGTATAATACAGTTTCTGATTTAAAATAATTAAATATTGCATTAGGTTTGCATAGCAGCCGTCCAAATAAATTGTCTTTTTAAAGAATAAAATTTAATTAAGCTCCAGCCCCAATATCGTACATTTCTTGCTTAATTAAAAGTAAAGCCCGAAAAGAAAAGCTTTTTCGCAGGCGCACATGAATATACAAGCAACTCGTTATTTCATTAAAATTCGAAAATTTCATTAAAAAATTCCAGCCTATTGAAGCCCTACTCCCCCGCAGCGCGAAACATCCGATCAATCGCGAAATCTCCCGGAATCCGTAAGACGCGGCACGGAAGCTCGCGCACGCCGAGCGAGCTGCGAGTACGAGACCGACGTGGGCGCGTGCATTATCAAAATTAATTCCCGACGCGCGCCTCGTCGCGCCGTCATTTTTCTCGCCTCACCGCCCCCCGGGGAGTAATTCGGAGCGCGTATCATCAGCCGCGTACACCGCCGGCTGTATAACGCACAAACCGTTAGAGGGGAGAGGCCCGCACTAATTCACGCCCGAAAACCGTGTACGGCTTTGCGCTAATAATGCTAAGCAAAGCGACTCGGGCAAAGTTAATTCATCTTCCGGCGGACAAGCTCTCCTTGTTTATGGTCGCGCTGATGCGAGGGAAACCAGTTGCGCGAGAGTCGGCCGGGGAAAATTTCGCGAGATTTCGGAGCCATAACGCGGGAGAATGGCGGCTGAAATCCGGGAAACCGTACCGTAAGACCGATGCGGGGAGTGCGCAATCACGATGACTGTGTTTTTTCACCCTTCAACGAGGACTATTTAGTTATCGAGTATAACGCAATCACGCAAAAGTGCAAAATAAAATCTGTTCCGCAGACCTTAATTTTGGCCTGGCACGGTAGAGTCTTGATTCGATCCATAACATTGTATAGCAGCCACGGTGTAAATAAATCGCCTTTCCGGCAAGAAATTGAATTTCCCTCGGCCGGTATACGCTCGGGTGTCTCTCGCTGCGAGCCCAGGTCATCCAGCGGCGCGGAGTGCGATCGGGGTCCGGTAACTTCGCTCGCCGCGATGAATAAACAATTACACCGCCGCAATCAGATTGAGCCCTCTCTCTCTCCCACTCTGCCTCTCGCGTACCACCGCAAGCCAGCTACGCCGACGTAATCCTTGCAATTTGGAGCAAGGTCGCCCGAGGCGACGTCGACGGACGCCCCGATAATACCTCGAGAGTTATTAGGAGGAGGAGGCAGGGGGGAGGGATACACGGAGGGGCGGGGGTCAATGGCTACCGAGGCTGCACCGAGCGATGACTGAACCCGATCGGACTATAGGAGCTGGCTAATCGCGATTATGCTCCTCCAAGGAGAGAGAATCCGAGAAGCGAAGCCGAGCCCGGGGTATAATCCCCCGGCGTATATAGTGGAGCTGCGTCTGTACGCTGTGTGTCCACGCGGAAGTTAAGGATGTGAGAGAGTCGTAAGTGCTCCTGGCTTTTGGCTGGATTAGGATTCGGGGGATGGGATTGCAGCGTCCGATGTATGCTCCGCAGAATTCGCGCGGACGCTTGTTTTAACTTAATAAAACGAGTATATTTGCGGAGAAAACGTTATTTCCAATAAATTTGAACTCGGCTGCATTGAAAGGCGGACGTCCTCGAATTGACAATGCTAGTAAGAATGCTACAGAAAAACGAGAAAATTCCCAAATTACCGGTAGAGGCACGAAACGAAGTGAGACCTTCGTTACTGGCGAGTGCCCCTACCTCCCGGCGAAAATCCGTGGCCTCCCTTTGAATAACAGAATTTTTCCCATTCCTCTTTCCGCGTCTGCGACTTCCTACGGTGGACCCTCCGTGCTCGAGGGTCCTCGTCCCCCTCCCCAGAAGGGAAAGAGAAAGACGGAGCGCTTTGCATCTTGCATAAGGCAAGCGACGCGCTCGATGATTTATTGATGAGGCGAGAGGCTAGGCCTCTCCCGGTACATCGCTCCGGCGAAGCCGCGCGCTACTCCCGACGATATCCTCCGCCTTGATCCGAGGCACGCCGAGCGCGCGGATCAAATTGACTAATGCGAAGATAACCGAGCACCGGGGGAATATATATATATATATACTTTTAAGGAGCTCCCTGCACCGATTAATGCTTTATTGCCCGAGCGCCGGGACGAGTTTTCTGCGCGACTTTTTTTCGCTCCTCCCTTTTTACCCTCGTTTCTTTTGTCGAGCCTGCCGGGTCAGGATACGCGGAGGCGCGCATCGCGTGGCGAGGGAAAATATAAAATGCAGACTCGCGGCGCGAGCTGCCCTTATTTGGCGACCGTTCGCTTGGGCTTTTTCAAATGCCTCGGAGAAACCCTTTGGTTTCGCTAGTTCGTTTGTCTTTAGAATTTAATCAAGAGGCAGCGCAGTATTGAAGGCTAATCTTAGAATCAAAATCGACTTAAGAAGTTTACTCTAAATTTGTGCTTGAATTTAAACCATTTTATTTGAAGACAATTGAAATTCCTACGAATGCTTCGCGTTAATTGGGCTTATAATCTTCTACCAGTCTTTTACCGTCGGTTACGAAAAGCCTCCAGACATTTATTTACAAAAGACGCCCGAGCAACGAACGCCTTATAAAGTGCAATAGTTAGTGCGGCATTCATCGTCGATGCCTGCGCACGCCGGCAAGCCCCGGAGTGATATAGTAACTGAAAAAGCAACTTTCTTCAAAACACTTTTCCATTCCCGGTAGCCGCAATAAGCTCTCGAAACGTACGACGCAATAAAGCAAGCTTTCTAAGTAAGTAAAGCGAGGAGCCCCGCGCGCAGTAACAAGCAGTGCGCTCGCGCGCTTCCCTGAATTGTCCCGGAAGATAAACGTCCAAATTTATCGGCATAAGAAGAAGCTGGCGCTCGGTTGACTCTCTCGCGAAGAGCAACGGCGAAACAAGAGCGAGGAAATTCCAGCGACTCTCCCTCTCTCCCTCCCCCCGTGTGAACGTCCGCGCGGCGTATGTATATCGTTAGCATTTTTCGAGGGCAGCTCGTTATGACTGCATATATACTCTCTCTCTCTCTCTCTCGCCATCACTCGTTATTCGTCTCGTAGCTGCCAGCGGACTTCCGTTTGTCTGCGGCCAAGTACGTGATGCGGGATCGTAACGCCGCGCCCGGCGAATAATTCATATCGCGCGTGCCGCTTTTTCGGTCGGGGGGCCCCTCGTGCCTTCCGGTAGTCGCCCGGGTAATCGATGCCTCTTAAATTGCCGTTTACGCCGTTGTTTCTTGCCCGCGGGACACGTGTTTTCTTCCCGAGAGATGCGAGATGCGCGGCCGCACGGAGGTGTACGACTCGGAATGATTAACGAGCGCGCGCGCGCTGGCTTTTCTTCCGGCGCGGAAGGTGAGCTCGCGGAGGTCAATCAAGTTTTGCGCCCCGGCCGAATTCGACGCTGCGCCAGGACCTTCGGAGATCATGGGAACGTACACTCCGCGGGAATTGAATTCAGGTGTCAAAGGAAGCTTCTCTTTTGTGTGCTGTCTTTTAATGGCTTGTGCTTTGAGAACGGAATCATTATTTTTTATTTTTGCAGCGAACCTACAGAATACAAAGAAGTGTGGCGCTGAATTCATCTACTGAGAAAATCGCATTTTAAATTTGAGCTCTGAAAAATTCATGTGTACACTGTAAGGTGACGTTGCCTTGCAGTGCAATTAATATTCCGTCGAAAAAATAATTGGAAAGTTCCGAAAATAAACTTCAGAAATTGGGTTGTTCTTCATTCGACGTCAATCTGATCGAACTCAGACTGTAAATCTTAAAATAAGCGCGGCAAATGTTATTTACTCTGGGTAATCTTTTTCTCGTCCTATGTACACTTTGCCGGAGAGCATTTTCTTTCGCAAGGCATAATTACTCGGCAAATATGCATACTAAACGAACCGTATAATTTCGACGTACCTCGCATATTCAATATTTCACTCGAGCCGTCGAAAAATTTGGCACACGCGAAAACGATAATTAGGATTTTCGTCGAGCCGTCCTCCTTTCGCTCCGCGCAGCTCGTTTAACCGCCCGCAGAATAATGGGACGAGAGCGAGGAGCCAGGAAAACGATCGTATCCTCGAAACGACGCAATTTTCTCTTTATAACGTATATCGCGGAATATAATGAAATTCCGCCGGTGAAATAACGCGGTCCCAGTCCCTTTTTGTAAATCAGAAATTCACTTTTCTGATGCATATCTTCCTCGGGATCCGCTCTCGCGTACCGCTCGCGAATGTCCAGGCGCTCGGGTCTCGCGACGGGCTTTAAGCTGGCAGCGAGCTCCGCGAGACTGCCGCACTTTCCCGCTCGACTGTACCGAGGGCTCGTCTTCGTCCTCGTCGCGCCTTATAATTCTCCTCCGTTCTCTTCCTCGTTTCGTCCTCGTGTGATCCTTCCCCGTTCTTCTTCTTCGTCTCTTTCTCATTCCTATATACCTTTGGCGCATTGTTTTCCTTTTCTTTCCTTCTCGCGGCTGCGTGCGATAAGCCACGTGAAAACGATGGAAAATGCATTTTTCTCATTGAAAATGTGCGATGTTGTACCTGAAAAGTGGCTTATTCAATTTTATGTAAAATGCAAGCAGCGTTTATGGGGAAAAATAAATGCAATCAAATACAATTTACGCGCGCGCAGCGTTAGAAAAGCAGGAAACTGTGAAAAAAATACGTTTAAGCGTGACGAAACCGGTTTCAGCTGCGAGTTAAAACCACACCCTTAATTCTAGAATTTTTCAATGCGACTTTTCTACATTTTTACTACGCGATAGTGACATTAATCTGCTTTTAACAGCCTCGCCGCTTTCACGTCATAAATAGTGTACCAATAAATATACACAAATTAATTGATATTAATGGAAACTTTTAACTCCGCTGTTTAACGTTACTTCAAAGAAAATATTGATCAAAGCTCGCCGACGCCCAGCGAATCCTAAAGCGAGGCTTTGACTCCGGCAGCGTTGATTAAAATTTCGCGTGCTTGCCGAGTTAAAAAGGCAGACTGCACCGCGTGCGGGCGTTTTAACAGCGGAAACAGGAGGCGCGGGCGAGGAATCGAATCGCAAGCACGAAAGCCCGGCGGAGGGCGAGAGCCCCGGATAGGCGAGCTCATTTGCCCGAGAGCCCCTCTCGAGCGTCATAGTCATCGCGACCGCGCGGCGAAGCGAGGCCCCTCGCCCGGCGCGAAATTCCGACTGTAGCGCTTTAATCACGTTCGCGGCGGCCGGCATCAATCGGCCGCGACGCGTAACAGACGCGGCTGTAATCGATCCTCCTGCGCGCGGCGCGCAGGACGTGTCCTTTGTGAATTATATATCCTTGCGGCCGGGAGGAGGCCGCCGGGAGCTCGTGATTTTTCGTCGACCTGTCGAGGGCAGGCCCCGGGACTTTGACCGATTACGTGCCGTAATGATACGCTCCGCGACGGAGAATCGGGGTAATGGGATTTGCATTGAAACAAATGACCTTCGCCGGGTGTAACATTTGCTCTCGCTTATTTCATTTAAACGATTTACACGTCGCGCTAAATAATTTCATCGATTTCTAGCGCTCGATAAATATTGAATCGTTTGGGGCTTATTAATGGTGGCCAATTGCCATTCGCTGGATATGTGTGCAAATTAAATATATTTCATTGTAATTTATTTCGCGATTCATTATAATTTAATATTCTATTCTCGAGGCCGTAAAATAATCAAAGAGCTTATTTTGCCATGACTTTGGCGAATAACCGCGAGACAGGTATTAATTCTCAATTTTACTGCACCAGTAAAAGTAAGTTTGAAAGAGCGGTCCGTAAAATAAATGCTGCCTTTTCATTTCGCCACACGCGAACGCGTACGACTGTACATTTTCACAAATTCATCAGGACGATTGACTTCGCGGCCTTATTTACGACTCTTATTGTTTTCCCGCGCACTCGAGTCGTTATAACGCTCTGCCGCTCCACAAGACATTTCGTAAGCAGCTCCGACGCACAATAAAAGCATTAATGAAATCGAGAGCGCCGTCAAAAAACAGCGGGCCCCGCAATTACATTGGCGGAACGCCGAATATATATATATATATATATATAAAAGGACTTTTCCCGTGAAAAGTCTCTGGAGAGCCCCTCGAAAGCCAAGCGCAGCGAGCGGCAGCCTCAAGTACCAATTATTCAAGTCCAACTCGGCCTCGGCCATAGAGCGTAATATACGCGCGGGCCGCATTCGCCGATCGCTAGTTACGCGAGGCCGCCGCCCTCCGAGCGCGCACGAGCGCAAGCCGCCAGATATGAAGTAAAGAGCGGTATATTATGGGGTAATCCCCGCTCATTGGGCAATAACAGTCGCCCTCGTGCCTGGAAACGCTGGAAAACTTACGGAGCGTGCCTAATTTAAGGGTGTATCAAATTCTACCCTCGAGACGCTATACTAATTTTATTTCTCCCGGCCTTTTATTCTGCGCCTCGCGCGATCGTCGTATGACTAATTCCTTGCAGCCCGAGCTCGAGATGCAATGCGGCTGCTTCCGGTCTACCGGGGGTAAATAATTTCGAGCTCGTTTTGAGAGAACTGCGCTTCGCGATTCACCTATAGCTGTAGATATTTTAGCGAATTAGCTTTTTATTTCTTTTAAAGACCATAAAAGTTTACATTAATGCCAAAGAGATAATATAACTGCAAGCTTTATCTAAACAGTCATCGGTAAAGTTTTTATAGTGTCATTATAGCATTTATTTCAGTACTTCTATGAGAGTAACGTTTAACGAGCCATCAAACAGGACAATTTAGCTCAACGGAAGAATTTCGTTCATTACAGAAAATAATCAATCGCGGAACTATTAGATTTTCATCGGTAAAACTCTCTCTCTCTCTCTCTCTCTCTCTCTCGCTCAACGAAACAATAATTCCCCATCATCAGAGGCTCGCTTTCGATTACCTCGCTCGGAAACGCTCCCGGAACACATATATTCGGCACGATGCTCCGGAGCGAGCAAGAAGTCGAGACGCGAGAGGCATCCTGGGAGCAGCGCCATCACCTCGTTACAGCCGCTTCCAGTATTATATAAATTTGAGTTATTTATAGGCGACCGTACCTATAACTGTGCCCGCGTTATGTATCACGGCCCTGTCGAAATGCCTGCCCCGGCGAGGGAAGCTCGGGCGTAACAGCGCGGTTGACATCTTCTCTCTTGCGGAAGGAAAGAGCTGGGCAGAGAGGTATCTGGTAAATTGAGTGCAGCGTAAGCTGCGTAAAAATTTCCTCTGAGAATACTAGCAAAAGTAATTTTACTTTGTGATAATAGTTTTGCTTTATTAAAGAATTTTCATTGCAATGCTATACATTGATGTATTAACTGTATTTTTAAAATGAACTATTTAGCGTATTTATGCCATTTAATCATGTAATAAGTAGTAAGCACTAGATTGTATAATTTTTTAGTTTTTTCCACCAATAAATCTAAACTCATTCATAAAAAATAGATCCTTTTATACTTTACTCGTAAAACGAAGCGAAACAGGGCCAAAGAAAGCTAGACCCTCGGAGCGTGCATCGACCGGCAGCAGCCACCCTTCTGCATCCATTAAACATTTCCACCCAATATATATATATATATATATATTTATATATATGAGGCTCCGGTGCGTGGGCACATAGGCCTTATGCAGGAGCTCTCTCTCTCCTCCGCACGCAACAAGTACGTTTACTTTAGCCAAGACGGACGTAAAATACGCTCCCGCCCCAACCCTCTTCTGGAAAATGGGACCCGGGAGTCCTATACATCGAAAGTTGGGAGAGACGTATCCAGGCGGTCGGTCGCGTGCCCGAGGAGGGGGAGGAGGCATGACGTAGTACTTAATTCGCGCGAGTGACCTCCCCCGTACGGTCACCCCCGGGGCGGCGCGGCGGCTTGGCTCGAATAAACATAAGAACAGCATTACCGCGGGCTGCGCGGCTCGTTTTTTAGCTTTCGGCTTTTAGCCGAAGCTGGAGCCGGTGGAGATGTTTGCTCGTGGGTAATTGAGGGCTCTGGAGGCGCGCGCTGGATTATTGGAAGGCTTCAATGCATTCCGAGAGCTTCCTCGAGTGCTTGCTAAGACGCTCCGATGAGTGGCAACAGCTTGTTGAAGACGCGTTCGGGAGGCAGCTGGAAGTAGGTCAGATCTAAATCTCTTCGCAGGTAGCGTTTGCATCTGAGCGTCAACTCGGTCGTTCCGTCAAATTAAGCCCGCGTCAATTAATTCTTCTTGGTTGTCGTAAGCTGCGTACTCCGAGCCGGCTTCGCCACACTTAATTTGCTAATTAGTATCGTCAGTCAGTCTTTATCTTGACGTCCTCCGATTTACAAGTGAGCGAAATGCGATAAATCGACTCGAGTGACGCTTTAAAATATTTTGACCTCGGCTAATAATGTAGCGAGGAGCTTCGGCCGTAAATCAAATCCTAAAACACGTACTTCCCCTCGGAGGAGCCGACAGTAGCAGCGGCAGCGGCGGCGTATCATCTCCGGGAGTTTACTTTCTTATTAGCTCGCCAGAAGTAGATTAATTTCGCAGCATCTCACTCGGGCTGACAGCGCGGCTGCGCGCACTCGACGATAATTCAAAATTTCTTACGTTCATTATGCAGTTACGGGCCGCGGGGCTCGCCTCCGCCCCCGGGGGGAATACACGTACACCGTATAACAGCATCAGCAAAGCGGCTTAGCAAGTTTCGAAATTACGAAATAAGGGAGACTGAGCGATGCGGCGCCGGCTGATGAATTCGCGAGAAATGTAGTTGAAGTAAGAAGGCAATGCGCCGCGGCTCCGAGCTCCGGGGCGAAGGCTTTGTTAAAATTACAGGTAGAGAAAGCGGGGGATGGTTCCTCGCGCATTCGGCAAGCCTGAGGATACTCGCGCCGGGCAAAGGGCAAGGGAGATGCCGGGAGAAACTAAAGCGCCCGGGCAGCTTCCTATGTGTGTACCTATGCAGCCGAGCTTGCCGCCAATGCCGCCTGAACTTCTCTATCTCTCCTCGGCAAAGCTAACGACAGAGAGGCTTGCGGGAGGGGGGGGGGGAGCTGCAGGATCCCATAGTTTATAGAGTTTAGCATCGCTCCGAGGGATGAAAGTACGAGATTGGCGGAATATACAGGAAGACCACGAACTCGCTAATTAGTGTGCGCGGGCGCCGGGCCGAGCTTGCCTCCTTGCTTGCGCCGCTGCATCACGGCCGCAAATAGGAGAAAATTATTAATTGAGTTTTCCCGACGCTACGGACACGGAACGTCACTCAAGGTGCCCGACGTTTGTCCGGTCAAATATCTCGAGCTCCTGCACGGCTTGTTCTCTCTCTCTCTCTCTCTCTCTCTCTCTCTCTCTCTCTCTCTCTCTCTCTCGCTCGCTCGAAGGACCCTCGATTTCGACACAAAGATTCATTTCCGAATCAAGGTGCGGCGACGTTTTGTTTAAATTAAGCTTCTCGTTTGTACACGTGCAACGGCCGAGGTACATATTTGAAGCTCCAATTAAGATTCAGGTCACACGGATTTTGATACGTTTCAGTAAAAACATGCTATACTGGTAAATTTTTTAATTAATGAATATGCAAATAAAATTTTTTCTGTATAAATTTTCATAATTGAAGCAAAAATAGGCCTCGCTTTGATTTTATAAATTATTTAAAGAATCCTTTTTATGGAAAATTATACTTTTATAGCACACAACGAAGAAAGTTATTTAATAACGAGTTTTACAACAATTATGAACGTAGAAATGATGAGTGTGATAATTGCTCATGCTCGATGGGTTCATGAATTAAATCGAATGACGGCTCTGTTTATAGTAGATGATAGAATGCTGATTTTAAATTAAACGAACCCGATGATTCTGTCAATTACTTTATCATTAATCAACGCCGATTTGTTACGCGCTGCGTGATTAATAAGTCGAGTTCTGGTAAACTTGCAATAAAATAAAATTATGAAGAGTATAATAATAATTAGATTATTGAATATCTTTATTGTTAATGTTTATAATAAAGATATTATAAATATTATTAATATTTATATCATTTCTGACATTTATATCATTATTTATATCATTTCTGACAAAAATCGTATTAAAATTTTCTTCATGTAGATCTCTCGAGTTAAAGAAGAAAGCAGCGGCACTTATTCCGTATATTATTTTTCGAGTGTTAAAAGCGACACTTTACCTATTTAAAAAACGAAAAAAGTATAAATGCGAATAAGTTTTCCATTGCCTATTCACCATTCAAGGCTTGATATACATTTGTAAAATATTAAGCGTCAGCAACTAAACTAAAAAGCAGCCGAGAAGTAATTTAGGCCTTCTTCTTTTTCTGAACAATCAAAAGCTCGTTAAGCCCGACGCACGTAAAGCGCCGTAAGCGCGCTTAAACGCACTTGGCCTAATTTTTCCGCCCGTCAAAGTGCAGCCTAATAAACATTTTCTTAGTGTGCCAGTTTTTTCTCCTTCGCGCAAAAAACTCCCGCAGACTAATTCTTTCACAGATTAAAGGGATTATGCCGACTTTTTCCGAAAGCACGCTCGCCAATTAACCTGCCGACCTCGAGTAAGACGAGCTCGGAGCGGAAACACGGCCTTCGCTTCTGCGGGGGTCCGAGGTTCCGAGAATTTTCCGGGCCACCGTTTGCGAAAATTTTCCCTGACCTACTGCAGGCTCGGAGGTGGGCTTCTAGGTAAGTGGCGTGGGACCTTTGGGGACTGCGCAGGCGTGACGAAATTATGAGCGATGATGGGAAGGACGGCGACCAATGTATCGCTTTCCAGAAATCTTGCGGGGTAAAAATAGGGCCTGGGATGGATTTCGAACTCGTTAAGAAGTATTGTAGTTCGAAAATTTTATTAGAATATTATTTATTAGAATATTATCTTTGAGAACGATAATAAATAATATATTATTATAACGTGTAAGAAATGTATTATGTGCATTATAGATTTAATAATAAAATTTAACCAAACCCTGTTGGAAGTTTTCACCATTATTTGGCCAATTTTTGGCGACTTGTTTGTAGATTGGCAAAATTTGGTCAACTATTGAAGAAATGGCTAAAAAAAATCGTGAAACTTTTAACAGGGAACTTGAGTTCAGCTTTTTAATATACTATAATTACAAGCATTAACAGTTATTAAAATTGAATTAAGAGTACAATACCGGAAGGAAAGATGATTCCATAAATTACAGGAATTTCATTTCATCAAAATTTATTAACGTAACAAATAGGCTATCTATCGTCTAGAAAATTACTGAAGCAGTGCACGAAGAATTTCATCCTTACGACAGCAGAACATTTTTTCGACACCGCTAGCAGAACCTCTCATCTGTATGGACAGCAGGTCACAATGAATAAATGTCAATAATGTCAATCAAAGATCTTTTCAATTATTGGCCCGACCTGAATCAATTAATTTTTCCGCAGCTCGTTCATTTTCAATAGATCTGAATCTATAATAACTATATTTACATTAACAAGTTTTATCAATATCCAGCTTTTCATACTCCGTGCTCGATAAAACTGCACAATCTTTTACATTACCACCCACGATCTTGTTTTTCTTCTCTCTTCCCCCCCCCCTCTCTCTGTCTCTCTTCGCCTCATTGCATCAGTGAACCTTAGCCTGAAAAATCGTCCGAACCATTGACAGAACGAGCGTGAGCCTTTCACGCCTGCAGTGCCATCACCCCCCCTCTCTCTCTCTCTCTCTCTCAGCAACGCAGCTTCGTGGGAGGAGTAGCGCGGCTTACCCAGCAGCGTAAAACTGCCAGGCAGCTCCGAGCGAAGCGTGCCGCGTAAAAGCGTGACGAGACTCCGAGCCCCCGCTGACGAAAATTTCGCCCCGTCAGGCGCTTCTCCGAAGTGCCACTGACCCAGTCCGCAATTTCCCGGGGCCGCCCGCGCGCGCGCCAGATGCAATAAATAAAAGCGGCCAATGAGATCGTCGCCCGGGAAAGCCGTGAAATCGCTGCCGGCTGGTGGGCTACTGTTCGATGAAAAGTTGAGCCGCGGCCTCGAGAGGACCGGGCCTGATTTATGGCGACCAGTGCGATCGAGCTAATCCGTGTTTGCCGTCGTCTAATGTCGACGGAACGCTTGCTCGTGCGACGCCTGTCTTCGCTCTTTTCTGCGATTCTTTGTCTCGTCGCTCGGAGCGACGCGCCACCGGGCTCGGGTCAAGGCTGCCGTTTAATCAGGGTTTATGAGTGGCGCGTGAGAGGGCCGCGCTCGCTGTCGAAAAGCAGCGCGATGACAGAGCAAGGTAGAAGGCATTAGAAAAACTCTAATTTGTGCTCTTCTAACGTTGCGTGCTCTCGAATGGGAAAGTTATAATCCTGCTGCAGACGCAGTTATTAATGCTCGGCGCTCGCAAAAAAAGCAGCGCCGGCGGCGTGTTTGCCTTATTTCCCGCGACGCGACACACGAGATAAAAAAAAGCGCCATCGCGCGCCCAAATATTTATCTTCCTCGTTCGCTATCGCACGCGCGCGCAAACGAAAATCTGCGCTCGCGCGCTCGAAACTCGCACGCCAGGCTCGCCGCCCTCCCCTGGGCTCTTTAATCATCGGCGTATAAACATAAACTCGCGGCGCTTCGAGTCGTAAAAGTGCACCGTGTATATCGTGCATCCCGTGTGCTTATGTCGTCCGCGTGTTCCGGGCCTTTGACTTTCTCTGCATTAAACGTAATGACGAGTTGCGCTCGATAGATCGGGAACGATCTACATAGCGGAAAAACGCCCCGCGCAAGATGTGTAACTACGTTATCGAGAATGCGCCGGGAGATTGGCTTTACACGCGAGCGCTGTTTCCGAGTCGGGCGCAAAATATACAAGCTCAATTTCTGAAGGCGTATTCGTAAACCTGAATAATTTAGCAAATGTCCGATTATCGGCGATCAAACGTGTCCTTAAATGCGGCAGTATAACTTTTACGACTTTTCATTGCCCTCGGAACTGGGAAATAAATAATATATCTTATCATTTCTTAAACAATTCATGCAGAAAGCTGAAATAAAATACTAATTTAGTAAAGCAAACAAAAACTTGACATATTCTGCTAAATTAATAAAATATTTTATTAAATTAATTTCGATGTCATTAATTCAGTATAGGGTTAGTCTTTCATTTGGTTTTATTATCGCTTTCGTATAATTTATATTGACTTGTATTGTTCTTTTTTCCGCGCGATAGTCGCCCGAGGTGATCGAAATGAAAAAAAAAATGCCAAAATCCGCGAATCGCGAATGTATGTATAAAGAAAGAGCCGCTCGAAAGTATATCTCCGCCGGCAGCCCACCAGTAAAACCTTCGGCCTACCCACACCGGCAGACGCTCGTATAAGCACGCGGGAAGGTACTCATACAGATTGACTTGATAACCCGGGCAATCGAGAGCGCCTGGGCGCGCGTCGGCTCATTTGCTCTACGACGCTGTTATAACGGTACCGCATCGGGGAGAAATTACCGGCGACGAATGCGCCGTCGTGATTCCCCCCTCGACCCCTCCCGCGGTTTACGAGAGTAACTAGGCGGCTTTTTACGTACCTCTGACGGGGGGAGATAGTAAAAAATGGGACACGCCGGGCAAAAAGGGGGGAAAGCGATAGTGAGTCACGATGAGCCGCCGTAAATGTCGATTGCAGCGGTGCCTCTCGGCGCGCGCTCCTCGCGGATGTTTCAATCGAGAGCGAGCCTGCAGAGTTGTCCTCTCGCACTTTTTTTTCAACTCGTGTCGAATGAGAATGTCGGTAGGCGGTGGGCGGGTTCGTTCAAGTGGTCGAAAAATTTAAGGATAACGTGACGATGTATCGTTGTAGGAAAATCTCTGGTATTCGTACCGCGAAGGAGTTGTCGCGGTTTTTTAATTTACTTTTTGTTACATTTCTATTGTTGATTCTAAGCTCGACGTTTTATTTGCAAAAGACTTTTGCGATAATAATTTCTTTGTGCTGTTAATTACGATTATTAATATTAAAAAATTTAAGTTTTACTTTTACTTTAAACGTAGTTTTATTGGCATTTATGAAGTATACACAGCCCAAATTTCGTAAATGTAATACTAACGCCATCTCTTGGAAGTCTCGTCGTTAGAAACTTCGGTACTTCTGCCACACTCACCAGCTCAACTCCAAAATGAACAAACTACACATTTACAAATCGTTTTATAACTTTATATGATAATTTTATTAATTGTACTTAAAAAAAATACTGGTATTAAGTATTCTTGAAATTAAACTTTTTCCTTTTTTTTTAAATTAATTGGCATTACCTTTTGATTATTTGAATAACTAGCAACGAATCATTGTGTATGTACATAATAAAATCGTGACAAAATTAGCTCGAGGATCATATATGTACATTTTTAAATAAATTTGAAATATCATCAGGATTTCAACAAAAATCAAACGAACTTTTGAAAATAAAACTTTATATTATTTGCTAAAAAACGAACCGCCAGCTTTTTCATTGAATCTGAAAAAAGCTGTGCTAACTGACCGATTAAAACATGAAAGTATGTGAATTCCGTAAGTCTTTCATTTTCATTCCTCAATTTTTAAAAGCTTATAGTAAATCCCCTTTGCCATTCGTAAACAAGAAAAAAAGACTTTAAATGCCAAAATGAGCCTCCCGGTAAAAAAAATCCCTTTCACAAAAAGAAGAATTCCGAAGAACGCTGTAAATTTTTCCGAAGGCTTCCCCATCCTACAAATAGTACGTGACCCTTCCGCTCTCTCGCAGCCCATACCCAGATCAAATTCTACGGTTAGCTATATATTATATAGCTGCATTCTAGAAAGTCAGTCGTCGGAGGAGAATTTTTTTCGTTTCCACAGCCATGTCTCCCTCTTTTTCCTTCTCACTTCGGAGGGCTGCAAAGTACGCGTGCCTGGAGTAATAAACCGGAACACTCGGATATACGTATATAAAAGAGGCAAAGCCGGTAGCTCTTGCGCTGCCAACTTCTCTTTCTTCCTCTCCTCAGCTCTCTCTCTCTCTCTCTCTCTTTCCCTCTGTCCCTCCCGGCGTTATTTACGAGGGTTTAAGCGAGTCGCGCCGAGAGAAAAAATGTGATTTACTGCGCGCAGAGCCCCGAAAAACTGCCGATTTCCCGGCTAAACTCGCGCGTAGCCGCTCCGTCAAGACGTGAGCCGACTGGGTCAGTCGTGGCAGGGCCCGCAGGCCCCGCAGACCCGCTGGACCCCCAGAAAGAAGGCCAAGGCCCTAAGACAAAGGGGGCCCGCTGAGCGCGGGATTAGGTCAGTCCGACGGACCTACCGGTCGCGATCAGTGGAGCCACGTGCGGACGTGCTGCGACGATCAGTGGGAAAAGCGACGCCGCGGGTCGGCCGTTTGATGTATAGGCGAGGGGCTAAACGGCGGAAACTGATTTTCAACGGGCGTCTGTCAACGAGTCTTGATTTTTCCAGCAAATAGGGAAGGTGAAAGTTCGCCGTTCTTTGCAGGGACAATTGCGGAGATTTAACTGCAGGCGTTGCCCTTGCTGACAGCTTTATCTGTTTTTTCGATTCAGCTTCGAGGAACGTTGTGCGATCCGCAAGGCTGTTTCGTCCTCCTAAACTAATAACCTTGTAATTAAAACAGTTTCAGACGCGAGAAAGCTCGCTACATTAATTCTTCGCGAGAAAAAAAAAAGAGGGAAAAAGTTCGTTGCGAAACATCTATTTTCTCAAAGCCAAATTAATGAATCGGAAGATATTAACGGCGAAATCCGACTGCTGCTATTGGAATGACTTTTCAATCAATCACGAATTTAATTAAAAAGTACAATTACATTAATAAAGCATGAATTCTCTCATCGCTCGCAAAATGCTTTCCGCCTCGGAAGCAATGGCGCAGCTACCGCCCTCTGCCCAGTGTGACGAGTAATTTTCGCGACAAGCGAGTAATGAAAAGATAAACGAACTTTTCTCCCACGTACCTCCCGCCGAATCCGCCGCTTTTATTAAGGCAATCGATGCGGATTTCATTCGGTTCGGCTCTCGCGCACGGAGAATCCGAACATTTTTTAGTGACAGCCGCATAGCTGCTGCGCGACTCCCTTCTTTCACCGTTCCCCAATTTTTTCTTCACCTTTTCATAGCCATTCTCGATGAAAGTTTTTGCCGGCTACCTCCACCCTCCCGCGATGACACTAAGCCTGTTTTTAAATTGCTAATTCAAGAGAGAACCTTAATGAAATCTCGCTTCTTTCCCTCTACTTATTCTCCCTATCTTCCAGCCGATTCCATTTCGCCGTTGCTCCTGTTTCTGTCGCTCACTTTCTCTCTCTCTCTCTCTCCCTCCTACCCTCCTTGAGATCTCTTGGCGGGAAAAAGAGGAAAAGGAAAGAAATTGGAAGATTATGAGTGCCACGGTGCTAAGTCTGGCGGGCAATTAAATTTTCTCCAGGCGGATGGTCAAAAACAGTAGCCGAAGGCAAGCCTCGGCCTTTCCTTTCTGCGGATATAATGCTGGCCTACGCCTCATCGCGCCGATTAAAAGCAATCATTTTTATTAGAACTACGCTGGGCAGAGGTGCGTGGGCCTGCGGATTGAAAAATTAGTAAAGCTAAAATAAGATGAAGAGATTTTGTACGAAAAAGCAACAATGCAATCTTGATTATTCTCTTGATAAGCGATGAAATAAGAACATTTGCTTCTACTATACATTACTTTATAAAATCGAAGGCTTTCTTTAAATTATTTAACGCGGTGGAGAATGACAGTTTGAGTACTAATTTCGCTGCATGCATAAAAATTCAAGGATAATTTATTAAATCATGCTATTCATACTAGATGAACGAAATGAATAAAAGTTTTAGCTTAATGCAAATTGCTTGATCAGTTTAATTAAGTTATGCCCCTTTTGTACGAATCGATCAAACGATCATTTCCTTCTCATCACATTATTTCCATAATAATCATTCATAACATTCCATACCAACGTAAGATCGCAATGAAATTATGGAGGTTCGCAGAAGTAATACGAAAATTGAAGTCCCTTCGTTAAATTTCATAAAGGAGAAAAATGTCGGGAGAAGGCAGAAAATAAGGCAGAGAAGAAAAAAGAAGCAGAAGTAAAGGAAGAGCTGCTTTCTTTTGCGCGGCGAAAAGCGCAATCTCCATTCAGGGGAATTTAAGGGTATATAACGCTCGAAAAAGGAGAGCGGCAGCGGAGAGTAAGACAAGACGAAGGAGGCGCAGCTTAATGGCAGACCCGCGTTTTTCGCGCAGGTGCCCGAACAGGTGTTTTCGAATCACTTAAGCCCCGCGCGCGCGCAGGCGCGAACTCGCATCATTGTTTCGGGGCGACGTGAGCGTATACGCGAGGCCGAGCCTCAATGGATGATAAATCTTTCGGGGATTGTTGTGTCTGCGCCTCGACGTCATTTTTTTTGCGCTCGTTTATCCGGATTCCTGCTAACTTTTGCGAATCGATTCAATTTACAGTCGCAGACTGCCGCCGCTCG
Source organism: Ormyrus thymus (assembly GCA_035582935.1). Lineage (NCBI taxonomy): Eukaryota > Metazoa > Arthropoda > Insecta > Hymenoptera > Ormyridae > Ormyrus > Ormyrus thymus. The sequence continues at coordinate 699,227 of JAWWEM010000054.1, read as the reverse complement.
AGGATTCTTGCGAGGGCCCTTTGATGGTGAAGCTTTTTGTTCTTACCTAGATGTACAATTAAAATTTAGTTTTCATTCAACTGTTGCTTAAGTAAATGATTCAAGTTCTTATTATGTTTTGTTATGCGTCTTAAAACAAATTTATTAGATTTTACTTTTGAGAAATAATATATAATGTAGTCCCTTTTTAAAATTGTCTGAAATATCGATTCTGCAGTCAATTTTTTGAAACTGATATTTTAGAAAATTTTAAAGAACAAAACTCCGTATAATAAATTAGTTCTGGGCAAGTTCGTTGTAGAGAAAATCTTTAATCCTCACAATGAACATTTCGTACATCTCATATTAATTCAGAAAATATTTTATTACCGAAATTCCTGCAAAATTCTGCTTTTATCCGCTGTAAACTATTTTCCAAAAATCATTCCGCGTGTAAAATCTCTTACAATTTGGTTAATTAAACTTTTAATTAAAACATATTCGGATTTATTAAAGCTCTTATAAAAAACACGACGACTCGAGAGACTTAATAACGAAATGATTGCCTTGGAAGGCGAAACTAATCCGCATCCATCTCCTTATACAGCGATAATTTCACGAGACACCGCAAATAGCTGGCACCTCCCGCCCATTAAAAGGCCAAACATCGCGCGCAACGCGCTAATAAAGCAGCAGCCCACCTTGCGCGGCGCGATAAAAAAAAGGCGGACGAATCCGCGCATCTCCCGGCGCGTTTATGGGGCCTTAAAATGCGCCCGTCGTAAACGGCGCGCGGGCGGGAAACGGCCGAAAACTCGCTATCGCTTCCCTTTTTTTCTTCCATTCGGCGCGCCAAAGGAATCTGCATATCGCGCGGAAACTCAATAAACGCGAGTGGAGGGGAGCTCGAATTGCAAGTTTATTTTGCCTTTCTCTAATCTAAGCGCGTCGGCAAAGTTAATGCTTACACGCGACGGCGAGTTTCCGAGCGCTCTGTGGATGCAGGGACGACTGACTTTCTTTGATTCCGGCTGGGGAATTGCGAAAATCGGCGAGACACGCGCGCTGCTGCACCGGATCTTATATCCGCTGGTTGACTTTAACAACTCGCGCAAAGGGATTTCGAAATATTAAATTTCTCTACTAACTTGAAATAATCCGCGGGAGTGCGCTATTTCAAGGTACTTTGAAATTTGAATAATTATTTAAAATTATCAAAAATTTAATTATCATTTTTACGTGAGAAAATAGCTTTAAACTTCGCACTCGTACAATGAGAGGAGTCGAAAGTGCATTAAAATACCATTAATCTGCACGTAACTGTATATAATTCATTAAAAAAGTGTTGCTTCAATTTGAGCTAAAATTGCTGGAAAATTATCTTGCTCTGAATAAAAGCGTCGTAAATAATGACTTTATTAAAGAAATCATAAAAACTAATTGTTTAATGGCTAGAGAGCATTATTCATGAGAGCTTCTCAATCATGAAATTGTTCCCGGCCGCCTTAGCCGCTCGCTCTGGAGGCTCGAAAAAAGCTTAAGAATCGAAACAAGTCGCACAAGAACGTCAGCTAGTTTGCATTTTAAACCGTCGTTCATAAATGTTCGCGTCCGAGCAGCCATGGGGTCTTTCCTCCTGCGCTCGTTCGCGCAAAAAGGACGAGAGGCGCAAGGAGAAGAGAGCCGCGAAAAAGCGCAAACAAAAGCAGAGAGAGAGAGAGAGCCATGCACTTGCCCGAACGGAAAAGGGGTCCAGGTCTTATTAGAATAACTTAACCTTGGCGAGCGATCCTCATAAATCATCTTATCCGCTTGAATTTTAATTACATCGCGCGCGAGCCTCTTTTTCTCGCTCGTCAAAGTGGAAGAGGAGAGTGAAAGCTCGCAAGGGGGGCCGCGGCAGGTAACGAGTTCGATTTATTTTCCGGCGGCGAGATGTAGAACAAAAGGAAGCAAGAGTGAGCCGCTTATTACACGATGTATAATTAACACTTTCGGCGCGAACGCGTAGCTGGGTAGGACGGAAATCGAGATTGTTTCATTTCGCTCTCTCTCTCTCTCTCTCTCTTTCTCTCTTTTACTTCCTCCTCCGCCTCTCGTGTTATATTGCTATGCGCGCATAAAATCAAGCCTCTTTCGCCCCGCTGCTACTTGGCTCTTTATTTTACAGCTCGGCTCTGCTTTGAAATAAACCAAACAAATTAAATTGTCGAGCGGAGCGTGAAATGAATCAAAAAGGTTTACTGTAAGTTTTATGTTATGTACATGTATTACATTTCATTTATCCTGGAAAATATGCTGCACATGTGATTTACTATATAAGCTTCTTTGCAACACTATATGAAATTCTGACGAGTTTTAGGCATCATATATCAAGTAGCCAACTGAATTTTCAGGCACCCAGCGACATCTATTGAAAATTTCCGGCAGAGCTACAAAGAAACGCTCCGTAACGCACCCGAGAATGCTTTAACTTTAACAACCCAAAAGATTTTCTCCACCCATTAAAGCAACGGTCCAAGTCAGAAATCCTAGTCTCAAAAATCACCTCGAACCGTTTGCCGTACATATATCCTTCGCGCGGTAGACAATGTATACGCACCGGCGTCTTCGAACACGCATACATATTCCAAAGCCCGACTGCTCGAAATAACCCGGAACTCGTTCGACGACGGCGCTGCCCGACGGGAAAAATAATCTCCAACACGTCCAGAGCACAGGCGGCCCCGGCGCAAAAAGCAGGCCTAGAGCACGCATATGTATAATGCGAGCGAGCGCTCGCCAACGCCCAGCTAACTGGACATACGGGTTTCGCTTTACACTTCGCGAAAGAGGGAGAGGAGAACGAGTTCAGTCCTTCCTAAGCCCCGAGAACTGGACCTCATTCGGTATGTCCGCGCCGCCGATTTTTCCAAGGCTCGGGGACACTGGCCTGCGAGCGTTGCGGACGCGCGACGACCGACGCCGAGCGAGACTAGAAAAGCGTTGAAATTCGGAGTGCGACCAGTTCTCTGAGCATTTATTCAATTTAATGTAAATTCACTTCTGATCTGAGCCTGTCTCTTTGCAACGACGTTGTCTAGACTATGTCGTTCGTATAAGATAAGTATAGTCTTATTTTTATACTTTCAAAGCTTATGAGTGCTTATCAACAAATTACAGTTTTTCTCAATAAAAGTGTATAACATTTATGTACATTTTTAGTAAATAACGTAATAATAATGTAAATTAGCTAATAAATCTCTTGTAAGATTTGAATGATTAACAAAAATTCTTGTCCCAGCCTATTTTTAGTCCTAAACTATCTCCTAATAGAAACATTTCTTTGCTAAAAGGAGCGATTCTCGAAAGGGAAACTGTCACGCTGTCTCTTAACGTTTCCCGAAAGCAATCATAAAATAACGAAGCAAAAGCAAAAAGGCGCGCATTGAAATAGTCAATTGGGCCATTGTCCCGAGGCTTTTCCCGAAAAAAAAAAGAAGCCAGAGCAATTTCGAAGTTTTGACCGGTCAGCATAATACGGACAGCGAGCCATCCATCGTGTCGTTACCGAGAACTCGCGCATAAAAACGGCCGGTCGGGTGCGAAAATTGAATCGTCCCGCGCGCACCTTTCGCCGTTCACGGGGCGCAAGTTGACCGGAAAACTGCCGCAGAGCACGAGTCCCCCCGCTGTCCTTTGTCCGGCGACACGCACACAAAGAATAGCTTAGCGCCGCGGGCTCTGCGCACGCGGCCCGGCGAGCCGTGTACGTGTAGCCTCCGGTGTAATACGCCGAGGACATGTGAGCGCGCCTTTTCGCAGCCGCGCGAGACGTCTTGATGCATCCTCACGAAGAAAAATATTGGTTTAGAAGGAGCGCGCTCGCCCGCTTTCAATGGAGCATCCCTCGCCCCCCTAAAGAGGGTAAACATCGGGCTTTTGTCGAGGCGGGCGGCCAGCCTCTCCCGAGAAAAGCCCCGGGACTCAGGTAGGCACTTAGGGGCGCACGGTAGCGCGCAAATTCCTGGCATTACGGCGGCCCGGGCTGCATTACGGCCCAGTGACCTTTTGTGCATCGGACTCGAGATTTCGAGGCCCCGAGGAACGATGTCGTCAAGGCGGGCGCGACGGGAACAATATTTGCCTTCTGGCGGCGTCGCGTGCTGCGACTCGCCGCGAGCCAATGACAATCCGAGAGGACGCGGCGCGGAGTAAAGGAAAAAGTAAGCGGTGCGTAACGCGTGCGCGGGAGTGGAGGGGCGGAGGAGGAGCGGGCTGCTGCACGCGGCGGCGTAGGAGGAGCGCGTAAATAATGTCGGGCCAACACTCGGCGGAATTGGGAGTTTAAATTTTCAAGTTTGTCGGTACGTCTGCGTGCGCACGCGGCGGGGCTTGTGCATATTTCAGGCCGGGCTCTCGATTTTTTACGCGCTCGCCGCGGATGGCAAAGGGAGCCGACTGACGATTGTGTAGGTAGTCGGGGAAAGGAAAAGGCAAACGGAACGGCACTAGCTGGTGGATAGGGTGAATTTCAATTTGAGGCTAGAATTTAGTGTCACTGTAATTACTTTCGAAGAAATTGAGGTATTTCTATCGCGCAAAGAGTTTTTCTTAGATTTCTGTAAAATGTGGCCCAAGGTTTCGGAATGACTTTATTAGCTACTGCTCTTCAAATTTCAACGATTTCTTGTGTTTAGTTTCGTTTTTAACGAACTTTGGAGTTTCGACGTTTAACGTGGGAGAGATAGATCACTATTCATTAAACGCTCTTTTTTCTAAGTTATTCATTGCGATGAATTAGTTATCGTCTGTTAGAATCATTTCATTTATATTCGCTAAAAGAAGACGCTTAGACGAAGATTTTGAAAATTTAAACATTTTTTTATTGTGTACCGTTTGTGAGAAAAGTGTGTTTAGCTTCGGCAACGTCGCAACTCTCTCTCTCTCTCTCTCTCCCTTTATAGCTCTCTATAGTTGTTTGATTTCAAATTAAATTAGCTTTATATTATATTTAGAAAAGTAGATATAAACTGTTGAACAGCAGTTCATTTTCTCCCTGAAAAATTTTTATCACAAATTGCACATTAAAAAAAAACCTAAAAAAATGAAGTCTCGCAGGATTTCTTTCCACTTAACTAACGAACTTTGTCCGTTCTTTAAGAAACACAAACAGCAAAGATACCGAGGTCTTTGAATCGTAATTATTCAGGCCAGGAACAGATGAGTTCGCGAGACTAAAGGGAAAAGGGATTAGTCGGCTGCGAAAAAGAAATTAAAGGTTTTCCAAGATTAATTTCGCAGGAAAGAAAGCCCAAGCGGCAAGAAGGAGACGCCGATAAAAAGCCATGAAACTTTAGCCTCACGTCGTTCAACGCTTGGGAAACTTGCGCTCTTATTTTCCATCTCTGGCGGCCGCGCGCTCAACTTTAATTAAACCGTACCATCCTTTGCATTTAGACTCGCCATTCGTTGGGCCGCGTCATGTAAAATAGATAAGCGCCGCCGCCGCCGCCGCTCGCGGCTAAATGCAGGGGAAGGGGGGCGAGGACTCGTCGTTCGACTGTAAAACAAGATGGATCATTTACATCTAAATTTGTCGAGGAAAAATCAACGCCGAAGCTCTCTTCGCAGCCGAGTTATTATCATCTGCATTCAGGAGCCCCGAGCTCCGCAAACTTTGCGCGCGAGAAATTTTCGCAATTAAAAGGATTGTCACTGGGCTCGCGGCTGAGGCAGGAATTTTATAGGTCGTTTCGTCGTATTGAGGGTCGATTTACTTACTTGAGAAATTAATGGCTCGGAAGTAGTGGCGGCTTTTTGCGATCGCGTGGTTAACCGAATTGATATCAAATTGTTGGAACTGGCTAGGACGTTGGAACTCGGTATATCTGTTTCATGCAATAAAAGAAAATTCATATAGAAATTAATGAACAAATAACTTTTATTCGCAATTCAATTGAGATGTGTAGCAATATCTATAAAAAGAAGTTAATGATTTGATGATTGAGTAATAATTATTTAAATTAAATCTCAAGATTTGTATAATGATTCAATTATTTTATATGTCATGATGGTGATTTTGTTATTCAGTCATTACAATAAATTATTCCCTTTTATTACAAATGCGGATTGTATCGTGGCGTTTTAAACCATAAATGCAACAATAAAATGAAAATCTACCAGGGAATTCCATTACTTTTTACGTTATTCTCTGTGTGTATTTTGATGAAAATTTATGTCCACCTACTTAATCGATGCTATTAAAATTTTCTTTATTATGATTTATGCTATCCTTTTATAAAAAGATGCCTATCTTCAGATTATCTTTTACAATTAAACGTTAAATTGCAAAAATATTTGAGACGCGAAGGAAGTAATTTTTTATTTCAAGTTTTTTTTTTAGTAAACCTGAATTTTTAATTAAAAATAACAAAGCGAGTTATTTCCGGTGATAGATTTTGAAGCAAACATTTTTATTATTTCGTAGAAATTCGAGTCCATTCAAACTTCTCTTTCTGAATCCGAAAAATATTAAGTAAGAAAAAAGTATATTGCAATATAAAAAAAAATTGGACCCAGGGCAGGCGCAAAAAATATGAACATCCGCCAAAACACAGAAACTCGACAAAAAATCGGCCTCGGAAAAAAGCATTGGAGTTACAATCCTTTGTACCGGGCCGCCGGCGGAGGCAGAAAACACATTAAAACCTGGCTTTCTACCCCCCATAAAAGCGGCTTTTTAGCCGAAAATAACCGCGTCGTTTCCGCAAAAAAAAAAAAAAAAAAACAGAAGATTCCTGCGGGGTCGTATCTCTCGCGTTTCCGAATAATCTGCCCTTTATAGAGAGGCAGCGGCAAGGCCAAGGGTCCGAAGCTTAACGTGAAAGGTTGCCGAGGATAAAAGCAAACATCGTATAACGCACCACTACTGGAGCAAACATCTCGCGGGCGCCTAGCCGTTTTACGAGCCGCGCTCCTCGCTCCTGCGTCTTCCCTTCGCATACCCACTTTTAACTTAATGTTTGCTCAGCCTTCGCGTCTCCTCCGCGGGGGCCCCCCGTCGAGGTTTCCTATCTGCACGCGCTCCTCCTGCAGGAGTAAGAGATCACGCGGAGTCTGTAAGTCGATTGATTATTTGCCTGCTACTTTTACGATGTCCTTCCTGCTCGCTCGCGGATTAGTCCCTCTCTCTGGATTTTTACTGTCCCGCGAGTTCCTCTTTATCTACCCTTATCTCGACCTGGAAAAAAATATCACCTATATTTCTGCGACTGTCTTGTTCTTCTCCCCACCCCCACCCCCTCTCTTGTAAAAGGCTTTACGAGCGAGCTGCCGCGCGAGCGCCGTTTATGGATTCCATCGAGTCCGCGGGGCGGTTTGTCGCCACTTTGTGCTTCGGCGGCGGCGGCGCCGTCCTCGTAAAACTCGAAGAACGGTCCAAGTTTTTTATGCTTAGCTCCGTATATACGTATATACGCACTCGTTTTTCTCCCTTTAGCCCCCGCGGGCGAAATCTTATCTGCCGTACGCATCATATTCGGCTCGCTCGAGCCTTTCCGTCTGTCTTTTTCCTTTACGAGTCTCTAATGAACTTTCAAGTAGACACTTCTCTTTGATAAAATGAAAGGGCTCTCGCCCGAGCTTGAAGTTCAGAAATATTAAAGCGGCAAGCTTTCCCTCCACGTCTCTCGCGGCTCGCATGTAAGCGCAAAAAAGAAATAATGAGCACAGCCGCTGACGGCGACGGCGTCGCTGCTGCTGCCGCTGCCGCCGCCGCTGCCCTGGGATATAAAAAAGCTCGACGTTTCTTTTTTAAGTGTTTATTTAACGTGAACTTGTTATGTACTTGTTTTATTTTAATAACCTGCAGCTCGCGGTTGGAAATTTTTATGAGAAACTGCAACTGTCGGCGTCTTGAAATTGCTTTTAACTGATATTACAAGTTCATTGAAATTAACCGTACAGACGTTCAGACTGCCATTTCGGTAATCGGATTTAGTTCTAATTAGGAGACAATAATTGTCCCCGGATATTATTTAAGAAAACGTAGGACTTGAATCCGATCCAGACTGCTGAAACATTTACCCTTCATTACGTAATCTGCTTGCACTTGAGCAGCTGTTCCATTAGCTAATTCTCTGATGTACCGATAAAATTAGGCCACTCTGGTTTTATTTACCGTACAAATGTTCCTCGGCTCCATGTGTCGACGCTGGTCCTGATACTTGGCTCCTCCGACATGAATCATTCAACGCGACAATGTCTCTCCTAAAGTTTGTTTGAAGGAAGAAACACCGAGATAAAAAGCGTCGGAGGCACTTTGCAATGTAACACGCTAATGCAGAGCAAATAAAAAAAAAAGAACGAGCGCGGAATCGCTTAGCCCTCCTTCTTCAATTTCCTACGGGCGTTTCCTACTCGCGTTACGTCCACTTCGACAATGGAGCTTTTAAAAGCTGCCGGCTCTCCGCCTCGAATTTCCGGTAAACAGAAAAGGCCTCGGAGTCATCGATCAGCGCGCGCGCGCGCACCCGGAATTTCGACAAATTGAACAACTGCACGGGCAAAACACCTCTCGATCGGCTCCTCGAAAGCTGCAGGCAGCGCCGCAGAAAGCACCGGGCGGAAAAACGCATCAGTCTCTTCCGTGAATCCCGGGAGCGTCGAGCGGCGGCTCGCGAGCTGCCCATCTGCCTCGCGCTGCGGGCTTTCGAAAGAAGAGCCGGCCCGGCAGACACGCACGCAGATTATTCGCGATAACGATAAATGAGTAATGGGGCTAACAAGCGCGGACGGCGGCGAAATTGAAACGAAGAAGCCGCCGCGCGCGATCCTTAACTCTTGTGCAGAATCGTAATTTGCGGTAATAATGAGAACTTCCTCGGCGCACAATGCGGCCGCGCCGTCTGATTTTCCCTGAAAGCGAGAGCGTAAATCTAATTAGAAATTATTACTATCGCCGCGGCAATTTCGAGCCCGCGCCTCCGGGACGAAGAAGGATGCGCGCGCGCGGCCCCGAGTTCTCGGAGCGGAGTTAGCGGCGCGCGGGCCGCCGCCGCCGCCGCCGCTTTTCTTATTATTTCCAGAGTACTCGGGGCGGCCGGGCGCGCGCACGCGTGCACATGGCGCATGCCTGTACAATGGCCGCGCGGAATCGTAAAAGCTGCGCGAATTTCCTCGCGGAGAGCCGCTTGGATTGAATGCCGAGCGCGCTCTGCCTATGCCTCCGGGAATCGAATTGCAGCCCTTTAAGAGGAAAAGGGACAACGAGCGCAATTTCGAAAAATCGTTAAACTATAATGCCTCGCCTTTACTTTTTTGAAGGAGGAATTGCGCCGGCTGTATATACGTATATAGTGCCGAGAGACTGATGGGTTTATATGGGCAGAGAAAGCGAGTCAATCCGCTGATGGAACGAAAGTTAAATCGGTCTCTCGCAGCGATGCGAAAGATGTAAATTTAAGTGTCCTGAAAGTTTAATGGCCGAACTATAATACTTACGTAGGGTAATGAGAGATCGATTCAATGGCACCGAGCGCGCAATTAACTTCTTTCCGAGCCAGATTTTCCGTATATAAATGGACATTTATACGAGCTCTCTTTTAAGGAAGTAAAAGATCGCAAAAGTGCTTTAACCTAATTTTCTTCAAAGTGAATTGAAAATAAATCCCGCGGGTCAAAGAATTTTGAGGTGGTATCTCGGTAAACCCTGCCGAAATTCAGCCAACGGAGAAATTACGGCGATTATGTGGACAATCATATTCAGTTTTAGGAAGCTATTATCACTTTATAAGAGGAGAGTGACCCGATAAGAGTCTATAAAACCGGCATTATTATACAAAAAGTTTTTCAAAGTGCGCACTAAACCGAGCTCTACACTTTCGCGAACGAACCGTATAAAGTCCTAACTCGGCTCTAACACTATGCACCTGTTAAGAAACTAATAGCCCCAAAAGGAAATTACCGAAGCGTAAAAAGCGAGGAGCCTACGCAGTCTTCTCGCGAAATTCGCCCGGAAAGTTTGCCGAGGCAACTGTAAAAATAATGGATTAACGCTAATCCGTTCCCCCCGTAAAAAGAGCCCCGCGATACAAATGACTCGCTCGCGCCTGCAGAGGAAAGCCCAGGGAATATAGACGTTGCGTCAACATCGAAAAGGGGTTAGCGAAGTTTGTTCGCCGCTGATGCAACACAAGTCACTTTTATCCAGCTGAAATCGGGGCCCTTCTTTGTGCCGGGGAGGTTTGAAATTTCTTTAATGTCCTGAGAGTATCGCTGCCGCAGAAGCGGAAAGCTTTGTCGGATACAACGGCGATATAAAAGCTCCGAGAAGAAGAGCCGGAGGAGGAGGAGGAGGAGGCGGAGGAAGAAAAGGAGCAAGACAGCGTCTCTCATTCAGCGGCACTTAAGAACAATACATCTCACCTACCCTCCTCTCGTCCTTATTTTTCCTCGATGATATATATACGCGATAATAATAATAAAGTCGACGGAGACTGCAGGGTTATTCGGCGCCCGGCGCGAAATCCCTTCGAGTAAACAGAAAATTACTTTACACAGCTCTCGTCGCGTGAATTGTCCCTCGAATCATGAGCACGAGAGATCCTGAGCAAACAAGAGGGGCGCCGCGCAGCAGCTATTTCTATTTCGAAGCGAGAGCGGGAAGCAAGCTGAGTAAATAACAGCAATGGCGATTTTATTTCGGCGCAAAAGCCGAAAGCCCCGGCTCCGCGCGACGTCTCTCTTTCCCTGGACCATTGTGGAGGAGCCGCTGCCGCGCCCTGCGCCCGAGAAAGGCGGGATAAGCCGCGCGCGCGCGCGAACGACGCCGACGGCTCTTCCTCTCCTTAAAAATATACTCTTCCTTTTTCGACGGCCGCGCGCGGCATTGTCGCCCGAGGACTATCTGCAGTTTCTGACCTGGGCCGCACGTAAGGGATCATGGCGAAAAGTAAGAGTTTCAAACGCGGACAAACGGGCTTTGAGAGACAGTTCGACACGGCCGATAAATACGTCAGGCCGAACTGAGAAGAGCGTAGAGACTTTGTTTATTTAAGGATCATGGAGATCCTTCTGTGCCCTGGAATGGGGATGCTTTGAGGGTCCCCTTTGCGCTGCGAATTTTATGCATTGAGCAAATAACAAGGTGCCCATTGTACGATCTTTTATGGGAATCGAATTCGTCGTTGAGAAAAAATATCAATTGTTGGGCCTTGTATTTGTTCAGTTAGACATTCATTAGTGTCAGGTTGAATAAACAAGATTAAAGAACTTCGGGAATGACAAATGTACTTTACTGCACTTGTTCAATCCGGCATTATAGTGAATAAAAGATTGCTTTTTGAATGCACAATGTGACAACTTTTGTGGTATGCAATAGATTGATTTCAGCGCTGTAATAAAAAAAAATTATATCGCGAGATAGATGGGTTTAAATAAAAAAAAAAACGATGCCAGCCGATTTCGACACAATGCTTTCTGATAGAGAACATAAAAACAATGAAACAAATACTATTATCTTATCTATTAAAAGGTATATGAATTTTAAAAATTCTTTTTAATTTTGAAAAGTTAGTAAAACCGAAAAAAGTAAGTGGTCGATCATTGAAAAAGACCGATTATTTAATAAGGTACAGATATTTAAAAAATTGAAAAAAAAATAAATAAAACCTTAATATCTTTTGAACTAATAAGTTTCATTAACAGAAAAACTATACAGCTCTGAACATATAAAAGACTTTTTCTCAAAATTTCAAGTCAATTGAAGTCTTTTTACTTTCGTAATCATTGGGCATAGAATTCTCATTTTTTCCAGTTTTCAGCTTTTTACTCAAAACCTAATTGACAAAATCACTTGAAATTTTTAAAGATTATAGTTCTATATATTGTTAATTACCAAAATTCTTTTCAGAGGAATTAATAATTTAATTTAAGAGCTATAATCATTTAAAAAAAAACACATTTTTGTTAAAAACAAAAGAACCATAAGAGCTAAAGTAATTTTTTTTTCTTAAATCATAGATATTTTTATGCTCTTTAAAATGCTTTTTGTTCGATTGAAATATCTCAACCCTATCATCAAAAAATTAATTAAATTTTTCAAAAATCGTAAATTGACGATAAAAACAAAACTAACCTATAAAAGTATTTGAAAGTTTCAAGCCCCCTCACAAAAATGAAATGAAACTTGTGGGCGAAATTTCCACGGCGAAATCCACGGCGTCGTTTAAAAGTAGTTAAGGAGGAAGTACATACATACATACGTACATACGTACATACATACATACATCCGAAAATTTTTTAAAAACTACTTTTTTGGACTCTCTGAACCTAAAAATGTGCTTCTACGTCAAAATATAAGAGTCGAAAAATTTCACCGATCCAAAGCTTTTTCTATGAGAAAGCAAAAGCTTATTTACATAGCTTAAATAAGTATATGTATCATAAAGAGTATCAAAGTTACTAAATATTCAATCGAGTTGAATTTTTGCACTTTTATTTAACGTTTTCAAACATAAATTTAATTTATCGGCTTTATACAATTTTTTTGAGTGTACTTAACATTTTAATACATTTATTACAATTAATGCTTTGAGCTTTTTCGAGTATGTCCGTTCTAAAAGTAATAAAATATTTTTAAAATATTAATCAATATCAACAATTTAAAATAAATAAAAGTTGTAATATATTACAAACATGTTAACTAGTTATAGCTGCCAAAAGCTTGTATTAAAAGCTTCGACCGATTCCAAAGCCAACACACACCGCTCGGGTAAAAATAACATCGCGAAAAATCAGAATAACGGCATCGACCATTCGAGCCCACTCAGAAATCAAATTAGCCCTTACATTTACCGAGTAAACAATAATAGAGGGACTTTCATACGCCAAGAAAAGCACCGACGGAAGAGAGTCTCTAAGAAATTAAACACGAGAAGTGCATTAAGACGGATTTATTTTTCAAGAGAAGCGAAAAACGCTCATGCGCAGATAAGCAGAGTCTAGATAGACCTCGAAAAAGGGTCTGCAGCAGCTCCTAAGAAAGGGGAAAGAATAGCTCTCGGTCTCTCGTCTCTCTCGCTCTCTCTCTCCTCGAAATTTACGGCGAAGAAGAAGCCGAGCGATACGAATCCGGCGAGCGTCACGTCTGTCAACGGCGCGTCGTGTCCTCGGATGCAAATGCGATTGGATGCTCGCCGTGTGGGAGAGAGAGCACTCGTGTTTTTGCGAGTACGTGTCGGCGCCGCTTCTTTGGTCTCGACAATCTGAGGGGGAGAATCGATATGAGCAGGGAAAAATATTTCACGTTTCAGCCCTTTTTCGATCCTCCGCTCGTTGTCTTTTTTTTGGGGGGGGGGGGAAGGGGGCGAGGAGGGAGGCGTGAGATTGAAAATATCTGCGATCGATCGAGTAAACAGAAAGATTTCGTTTAACCTTTTCTTCTCGACCGACTTATTAAATAAAATCTGTAAAGATTTACCCGTCAATAATACACACTCGGCAAATACCGCTTTCCGCTCAAGATCCGCGCTCACGTCGTCGACGATAAAAGTCTTAGTATTCTCGCTCCGTCCTCTCGCGCAAAAATGCAATAATCCTTAAGCCTCTTAAGTACCGCTGCAGCTCGTGCAGCATCTCTCGTGCGTATTTTGAGCTTCCGGCGGCGAGGGCACGCGCATTTCCGAAGCGTCTTCCCGATTCTGCGAATCTGTTTACGCATGAATGCCGAATGCCCAGGCGAGTCACTCGAGGCAGGCGAAACGGACACTCGAGCGCCAGAAGAGGATCCATTAGTGAACTGGACTCTCCGCCGAGCATTCAGCCTCCAAGGAAAACTCTCCTCAATATCGATATCCCCAATAAGTAGGAAAGTCGGTTTTACAAGAGCGGAAAGGGGGAGACGGGGAGTTTTTGCAGCACGGTGTGTTACGATAAATTTCAGGCGGGGATCTTGCTTCGGGGAGTTTCGAGATGAGTCCGTTTGATAAATATTTAATGACAGCTTGATGGAGAAATTCAGTTTTAAATTTGACGAGAGGTCCCCTTCTTGCTCTTATAACGTGAATTTACAGCTTTTTCTGCACAAGTTTACAAACAGTATTTAGTTTTAAAAAATAGTAAACATTAAATCTTGAAGAGCACATTATCATTCTGTTTTCGTTGAACATTGAAAGACTAATTTAATAATTGTCTAAATCAAAGAAAAAAAAGGAGACGATAATAGATCGGTACTTTTACAAATAAAAATTCGATTTTATTGAGTAATTCGTGTTAGTCGGCAAAGGCAAAACATTAAATTCAATGAGTTTTCAATATTTCCTCTAAAGTAATGCAATTGTAGGCGCGATTAAAGTAAGCATTAACGTCAATCACTTCGCCCCATGAAACAACTGAATTATTATCAACCTGCAAGTCCTCGCCCAGCCTCTTCCCCGAAAAAACCTGCCGTTAATGAAAACCTGTCGGCTAACTATAAATTGCCCCGCGAGCATTTTTTTTTCCTTTCTCAAAAATAAGTCATCCCTTCGGCTCATTGTCCCGCGGCCGGCCGTCGAAATAAAATATTTAACCCGAGCGCACCGGAGCGAGAGAGGGGCCGGGAATAAAAATAAAGAATTTCTTTTCGCAAATGTCACTAGCCGACGCGGCTCAAAAGTGCGCTGAATTACGCTTCGACAGGATTTAAATGAAGCTGCGTGCTTTATTTGACTGCTGAAAAGTGAAACGCGACTAACTCAATTCGCGCTTGCGCCGACGCGCGAGCAGTGAAATACGACGACGGATTGTCATGAAGCCAAAACCTGCTCTTTCTCTCTCTCTCTCTCTCTCTCTGTCTCTCCGTCCTTCTCGCTCGCCGCACCGACGAAAAATTGCAATCGGCAACAAGGCGCGAGAAGCTCGCCGCGATAATAAGAAAGAAGATTTGCGACGGAAGAACAGCAGCGGCAGCATCAGCGGTACTCTTGAGCGGGAGAGAAAGAGAGAGAGAAAAAAAACAAGAGAGACGCATCTTTGCACCAGCTATTATTGGTTTCGGGCTCGAGCGTATTACGCGCGAGACGTGTGTAATTGCGGGCCTCTCGCGCGCGCTTGCGAGTGCAAGAAAGAAAACGGCCTGCTCGCCGCCGTATAATGATATCCGAGACCGTCTTTTCGGCCGATGGAATTTCTGGTTAGCGGACGGAGCGGGCGAAAAAAAACGTGTTAAAAATTGATGCGCAAGTACTACTCTGCTTCCCGCTTGCAGAGCGCGCGCGCGCATTTCTTTTATAATTTAATCGGCAGGCTCGGCGAGGGAGATGAGCCGAATTCTTGTTCCTATATACGTACGCTTTATACTGATGTGTCGTTGCGCGCAGAAGTAACGAGCTCTCGAGTGTACGTGTCGGGTTACAAGTGCGCCTTTATA
>JAWWEM010000054.1:673079-683757 GCA_035582935.1 Ormyrus thymus | reverse complement strand
GTGAGTGTGCAAGCTTGTTACACGTTAAATTAAATTTGCAAGTTTAACGCGATGAGCATTGTGCGAGCCCCCCGAATTTCGAGGTTCAGAGATCGAAAAGTATGCCTTACTTGCTCGCACTTACACCCTGCATTCGCACTAATCATTTGGGCTTTCAAACGTTCTATTAAAATGCACGATCGGAAAGGGAGATTTTCTTCAGCTACCCTCGATAACTTTGTATTATATATCTATCCCTCTCATTCTTATAATCTATTCCTTTCGCTCTCTCTCTCTCCTCTCTCTCAAGATTATTTGTAATTTTTACTATATTTCTTCTCTCAGTGTAGAAACTGTAGAAATTACTGAATTGTATTCTACACACGTTTTTATTTTACACAAAAATTTTATTTTTACTTTACACTCTGTGTTAAACCGTCGAGCCGATTCCCTTATTGTTAATATGAAAAAGGGGGAATCATAAGCTTGTTGCATCTTGAGTAATCGATGCAGCCGAATCCGAGTTGATTTCTAGCTCTTCGCAAAGACTCTGTTTCATGGCCAAATTGCACTGAAGTTAGCTTAATTTATTACAATCAAAAACTTAAATAACGTTACAATAATTTTCTCAACGCAAATGATCGATATGTTCCGATTTCGTGTGAAGCGCTCAGCGACTGATCGAGTAGTGGTTACAGCTCAGCTCGCAAGTAGGCCCGAGAGCTCGGCGGAGGAGGCTAGACATTCTGAAAATCCAGATTTTACTGGATTTGGCCGAATTCCATTAATGTAAACACAAGCGCCCTCGACCTCGCCAAGGTAAGTCCGGCTCAAGCCTACTCGCGAGCAGAGTTAAAATTTATTCGCAATAAAATAAAAGATTTTAACTCGGCAGCGAACACTGTATTTGTACATAAATTATACTGATCAATAAAAGACATCTATCTATCTATCTAGCTCCCTCTTATAAACAAGATTGTTGACATAAACAATTGTAATGACAATTAAGCTATTCTTAATTGTTGATAAAAACATTGCTACTTTATTAAATTCGAAACAATCCCAAGGTGCCAGCTAAAGGTTGACCAATCAATTCAATGAAAAATATCAAGTTTGTTCAAAATCACTGTATCAATCTCCTGCATAAATATGCAGTGTACATATTAATCTTGTAGACACCATCAAACCCGGCGTTCTCAATACCACCTACTTGATTAAAAACAGGAAAGATTTATATTCAGAATAAGGTAAGATGATCACCGCGGCTGAGGACTTCAGCTACCCAACAAACGCTTCGCTGCATGATAACTCAAAAAACACAATGGATACTCATTTTCGCTACACGCGTTCAAAGCCCGCGCGGCGATCTTTATTATTTCCTACAGTAGATGCCACAACGGAAGAAGATAGAGAAAGAGATGTTTATACGCGGTGCGAAATAGCTCGCCTTCTTTTCTCTGTGTACACATACGTTTCGTTGATTGCGTTAATTTATGCATCCCAGCTGGCTCGCGATATTTATTGCGGGGAAATAATCGCGCGCGCTGCCCTGAGTTTTTAATTAAGATGAGCAATCGTGATCTTTGCATTGTTGCCGCCAGCCGAACGAATCGTAACCTAGATTTCAAGTGCAAGTAGAGACGAGATAGCGAAGCTGTTGGAGAATTTCAAATTAAGATACCCCTGTCCTTGAAGGCACGCAGAGCTTGTGGAGATGGTCTTTGTACTTTGGGAATAAAATCATTATTTTTTAATTATACTCCTATGTGTGTTATCTTTCTGAGATGTATCTGTAAATAAATCTATTTTTGTGATGCAGTAAATTACGTAATTGAGCATTATTTCCCTTCCAGTATAGAGAAGTATGAATTCATTAATTCGTTGTATGTATAAAAGCGAATAATGTTATTTATCAAGATGCATAACAGTAATTACATAACCTGAAATTAGAGAATTCTAATTATAGATATAAAAGAATGGATTATAGAATGAAACCTCCGTCCCTGTTGGAAGTTTTCACCATTATTTCACGAGTGTTCGGCGAATTTTTTAAAAATTGACCTAGTTTTTGACCAACGATCCTGCTAAAAACGACACCGTTTTCATCAAAAACTTGGTGAAATATTGGTCAAATCAATAATTATCACGCTATTAGTTAATTTTTAAATTAAATTAACACTAGCAAATATAAAGAATGTAATTTATTATTATTGAAACTTATATAGTCTACCGATATTATCGGTAGAATGCATTTTCTTCGTAATGACGAATTCTAGAGAGAATTTATTAATGAAATCTAGCTAGAATGTCAAAATGCGATATTATCGGAGACTTGCTATATACCAGGGCGTGCGGAAATTACTAAAAATATATGCATTTGCTCGATACTAAAGGTACTAAAATTTTAATCTACACTTACATTCTACATATTCTTATTAATCCTACAAAATTTTAATTTAAATTCTTATTGAAAAGTTTGATGTTTTAAAAATTGTCACCGATTACAAGAAATTTTGCTATACAACATAGTAAAAATTTTTACAGCATTAGTATTTTCTGCACAAGTTAGGAGGCCCACCTGCCTGTATTGAGGTTATGTTTCTCAAGCAATTTCACTTTATTGATTTTAAGTTAATAAAACATCGAAATCATACATTTAATTATTATATTTTCATATTATGCACATTAATTATTTATTCTCATTAAATATTATCAATAAAGTGCTCTTGTAACCGATAGTTCCTTCTATATAAGTTCCAAAATCGTCTTCTCTAATGCATATTTGGGTAAGTGGTTAACGCCTCCCGCGATTGCCAAGCTGAAGGTCTCGGGATCGAGCCCGCAACCGTCGTCAAAAAAAAATTGTTATTTCTAAATTAAATTTAAAATTGTTTTCACATTAAATGTATGATATCCGATTTCAACAAAAATAACTCTGAAAATACGATGAAAATACGAGCAGCGTAAATAAAATTTAAACTCATTTATAAAAATTAGTATGTCACATAGTAAAAATTGATATAATTTGTAATCTGTCTTTCATTTGTAATAAATTTTATTAGAACATTTCTCTCAGTGTTCATTCAACACATTTTTGCGAAAAATCTGAAAGACAGATAAGAACAAGAAAAATCTATTTGAATCTATCGATTGAAGATAATAAATGTTTATTTTCTCTATGATAAACTGATCGTTATCATCGGGAGAAAATTTCTAAAAATATAAATTTTCTTTTACTTTAAACATTTTTGTTACTAACTAACGTTAGCTATTTTTTTTATGTTAAAGCCAATGAAAATCTTTACACAAGAATAGATTTTATAATTACACTTCGTTAAAATATCAAAGTAAATCCACAGAACTCCTAAAACAGCGGGAGGAAACCCGTTCAATAAATCCAACAAGCACTTTGAAAAAAAACTCGTTTATTCCGTCTACGGTCTGCGCACACAAATGAAATTCACCCGGGAAAAAAATCACTGCCGAAAGACGGAAGCGCCGAAAATCGGCGCTTTGTCCCGACGCACAGAAAAACCACCGCGGCCAGAGTATCAATCGGCGGCCGACCGGATTTAACAGTCACGCAGTTTGACAGAAAAATCTTGATCGGTCCTGGAGCGCGGCACAAAGTCCCCGAAAAAAAGAGATCCCCCGTATGAATACCGGTTTGTCTCTATTCAGGGCCCGCCGGTACGCGGCACACGTATATCTGTAACGTACGAATTACGGCGGCGACATCGATTCGAGTTTTTCGGCCTGGGAGCGGCCGCAAGCAAACCTCATGAATGGGAGCGGGGCAGGAAGTTTAACAGACCTGCTCGCTTCCAGCAGGGGCATGTGCACGCCCTACGGTTGACATTCTTCGGAGGGTCCTCGAGCCTTCTCCGTTGTACACACACGCGATTGTCATCGGCCGAGGCTTTTCCTTGTGCGGCGGCTGCACGTTCCGCGCCCTCGGGAAGAGCCGCATTTCGGCAAAAAAAGACCCTCCCAAAGTGGACGCGAGCGCCCAGCCGTTTTCTTCTGTTAGTTACCTTGAAATCGATACTTTCTCCGTTCGTTTGCCAATCGCGCCGGGCGCTCGGGATTTTAGGCATGAAATTGGCTTTTTCTTTTAGACGCGACATGCGCCCGCGTTAGTTTAGCCGCTGGAAAAAATTCTTTTAAATAACTCTTGGAAGCGTTTTTACTTTTTCGATTTGTAAATCTCCGTAAAGGTAATAAATGCTAAGACGGTCGAAGGAAATATTATCACTTTACTTAGACTCGGTATCTTTTAAAATAATATAAGCCAAGTGAATAACCCACATACTTCTTTGCCGCGAATAATATTTTATAACGCCTCATCAAACGTGACCAATCTCATCTCTGTGTTCCTTTCCCATTGCTCTTTTTCGTTACTCTCACTTAGACACGTTCTACAAATAAGAAGGAACGGGAAACGAGCAACTCATATGTGCCAACGTTTAATTACGCAAAAGAAATTAAGAGGTTAAAGTCCTGAATGTAATTCTCCAGAAAAAATGTAATATACGTCGGAATGCAAATTTGCACCTTCTTTCTCCCGCAGCCAGCGAGCTTTAAAAATTTTTTATTTTCCATTAAGAAACCTGAAAAAAACCTCTCTCTCTCTCCGTCTCGTAATTACTACAGTAAAGAAAGTAATCGGAATTTTTCATAAAGCCTTTATGAAAAACTTTATGAAACCAGAAACAAGTTTTCCGGGGGAAGTAATAACAGGTCGGTCAGTTTCGTGCATTTTCCCTGATTTTGCCGTATAAAATCGACGATAGGGCATCTCGAAAAAGCAGCGGACGAGCGGCGAGGAGGTACTGGAGACGAGCTGAGGAAGGAAAAGAAAAGGGGGGCCCGAGGGTGGCTTTCGTGGGCTGCAGCGGCGGGGCAGATGCGCGCGAGCGATACTCCGCGCCCCTCGGCCGCACATAATTCGAACGCGCAGCGACGGACAACGAGAGAGAGAGAGAGAGAGAGAGAGAGAGAGAGAGGAACAGGAGAGATGTCGGCTCGATAGAGAAGCGCAGAGCCTTTTCAAAGACCGTTTCCTCGTATCTGCACGAGTGAGAGAGTATAGTGCGGCGCAGCAGCTCTCGTACCTTTCGCTTTTGCCTCTTTGCCCACCCGGATAGATAAGTCGCGCCGAGCGGATCTGCCTCGTTTTGTTATGGCTAATTTAATTATGGCGTGCGTGGTAATTGGCCGAGCCGATATGTAAATGAGCCGTTCGCTAACTTTTTTCGGGCCAAGGCCATCGGATAAAGGCCAATAGATCTAAGGGGACGGGGCAATTGTACCAGCCCCTTTGGATTGCTTTTTTTTTCTCTTTTCTTTTTAACGTATCTGCGGCGGTACTTAGACGAGAAACTTAAATTAATTAAGGGCAATTAATTTTTTTTTCCAATTTTTCAGAGTAAACTGCTGGTTTAATTTAATTGCTTATTTGTACTTAGCTTTGCGGTAAAAAAAAATTTTTATAATGGCCATCGAAAAGCTCGTTTATTTCCCGTGATCTGATTTTTTTTGTTACAAATATGTTGCGTTATGTAAAAGAAATTAATACCAAACAGGTTACTTTTTGTATCGAATTAGTGTAAATGTAGTTCAAACTAGTATAAAAATCAATAATAAGAATAATCTTATAAAAAATTTGAGGCCAAAAAGGTGGCAAGGGTTTTTATGCGAAAAATGAAGCCTTACCTTCTCTTTGAACGTTTTTTAAAACAGGCAGCAGGTTCAGCTCTTCCTAACGTTTTTATTAAGCTAAACATATTTCAGCGCATTAAAATATGCTCAATCACCGAGCGATAAACTGCCACTTAGTTGCTTGAAGGGGGACGTAAATTCTCGTATCGGTATCTCAGACCCGCAAAAGGATGAAAAGATCGAGCTCGGAAATATTAATATAATCCAGAAATGGCGCGTGAGTAATACTTTGATCCCCCGGAGCCGGAATAAATTTATGATTCAAAATAACTCAATTCCCAATTGAAATGCGGAGGTACCCGCGACTGAAGAATAAGAGGGAGGAGCGGCTCTCGGGAGATTGTCGAATCATTCGATGAGGAGCGCGTCTATCCCTTTTCCACACGGACCGGCATCGGCAATGAAAAATAAACAGGGCGAGCGCGTCTTCTGCACACGAAAGTCCTCTCGTGCGCACAAACGAGACGAGCCTCTCCGTCCTCCTTCGTATCGTACACGGAGTCCGGATTAAACACGCCCAGTGCTTCCTTCCTCTCTTCTCTTATTATCTTTTTCCGATTGCCCTTGCGAGGCCACGCGTCGCTGGCTTTTGTTTTCCTTCGCTCCCTCTGACGAATCCTAATTTGTCCGAATACATATATCCGCAACTTTGACCTCTGCCTCGATGAAAACCCGTGCGATTATTGCGCAAGAATCGTTTAATGATTTTCACTCGGAATTGTCGCTTCCTGCGCAGCGCGGCCTCGAGAGCGCTTGGGGGATCGGCGTTCAGTTTAAAAGGGCTTATCGTTTCGGTATCTCGCGACCCTATCCTCGTCCGATCTCCTCGAGGCTCCGGGACGCGGGCATTAGGACCCTTTTCCCCGACTGCGGCCCACCGCGACGTCCCCGCCGCAGCGTCTCGCACGCCCGGTCGGCCATTGTGGCTTCCTCTCTTCCCTGGCATTCGGCGCGCATTGGATTTTGACAAAAAGAAGGAGCGAAGGACACCGGGCCGGGAGAAAGAGCGTCCTTTGTTTAATTATCAGAGGTTCGTGGAACGAGAAGCGGAAGGATTAGAGCGGTACTTGACGTGGCAGTTTCGGCTCATTTTACATGGAGATTCGGGGACTTATACTAATGGGCAGCGTTTAGGTTTGTATCTCTCATCAGTTATATTTTCTGTGATTTACTTAGAAATATCGGTTTTCACTGCTTTCGTATTAGATGTTTTTCGTGTTGATTAATTCACCAACTTTCTTAAGGTTTAGATAAAATCAACAACAATATCGAACGAGTTTCTAAAATTTGATGATAAAAAAAATCGTAAGCCGATTTTGAAACTATTAAAATATTGACGAATTATCGGAAAAAAATCTATAATATAGTTTATTATCACTTATCATATACTCTAGAAAATAAACATTTGATACACGAAGATACATGAAATAAAATCCGATTTATTAAACGTTTGTTTTCCAAAATTGAATCCCATTGAATACACCGGATATTTCTGAGAAATCTTGGATCAATACAATTTTAAAAATTCCTCGACGGTGCATCAAAAACGAACTAATGAACAAAACAAAACAAAGCAAAAAAAAGAAAACAGGCCCCTCCGCGCAAAAAGTGCAATAAGAGCTTTGAAGAAGCTCATACATATAACGCGAGAGCAAATCACGCCCACTTCACAAAATACAGCAGCTCGGTAAAACAATTTGCTTATCGTCATGTGCGCCTCGTACGCTTTATTATTTACGATCGCAAAAAGGAGAAATCGCGGCAGCAGCCGCTCCTCAAACGCGTGAACCCCGCATTAAAGGCGAGCGTCAAAAGTTAAAACCCCCCAGAGCGGAGTGTCTGGCGCAAACGGAGCAGCGGCAGCCTCGGAAGATGAAGGTAGGCGAACGAGCAGAAGAAGCCCTCAGGAGTGAAAATTGAACTCGCGCCGACTAAAAATTGATCCTATAACCGATCTCTCGTTTCGCTTCTCTCCCTCTTCCTCTCTCTCTCTAGCTGCACCCAACTCGGGCCGGTCGCTCTCGTTATTATGCGCGCCAGATATCCTCGAACGATAATAATAATGGAACTACACTCCGCCGGCGTATACGCGCCCGTCTAATATGTATACATATAGAGCAGAGTCTTCTCGCGAGGCGTATCCGAGGAATGCAACCAGGAGAGCGAGCGAGAGAGAGAGAGAGAGAGAGAGAGAGAGGAGTACAACGACCGAACGCGGCCTCGGGAACAGAGCAGAGCGCGCGACGTCGTTATACGCCCGGACGCTGATTTATGAGGCGGCCAATTGATATACCTCTCGGGAGTGCGCGTGTGCGTATGCGCGTGTGTGTGTGTGTGTGTGAGAGAGAGAAGCGCTACCGCCGCACCCGGGCGAAAGATAAGAGAGCCGCGCTGCAGCTATGCGGCCTAGCGATCGGTCCGGAGCAGGAAGCTGCCGCCGGTTTGTAAGACGACGGTAGTTCAGGGCAAAGCCAAGAAATCCGTATAGCCGCCCGGCGCCAAAGATCGCCGTCGAGGGCTTTTCTTTCGGTCGTTAAAATTTTGAGGCCGCGACTCGCCGCCGGACTTAGGCTCCCTCGGATTCCGGAGTCGGATCATTGCGCAGCTTCGATTTTAGAGTTACTGCTTTTTTATTTCATCGATATATATACGCCTCTCGGGATATAGATTTCGGAGGAGCCAAGTCGATTCCCCGAAATCGCCGTGGAAAATGTGATCTTTGCGGTAGGATGTTTAATAATGATTAAGTTGAAAATTTAATAATTTCACTTGGAATTTCATTGCAAATTTTGTCTAAGAAAATCTTTACGAAAATCTAAGTCCTGGTATAGAGTTCGATTGAAAATGTATATTATTTAAAGTCCACTTGCTTGAAATCCAAGAGAACACACTTGGATTTAAGCGAAATCGAATCCCAAACAAATTTCTCGACCGCAGCGGTATCTAAATTCTTTCATTTTCGCAGAATTCCACTAAATTGCCAACAATCTCTCCAGAACTTCGTCTCGCTCCGATTTTCCAAATACGCACCTAAGCCGATGGCAGGCACTATCGCAGCGGCACGGCAGCGCCGAGAAATGCCCGCGGATTATCTGAAAAATCTGAGAAATTTCGAACGCTCCGCTGCTCAATTCCGAGGCAGGGTGAAATTGCGCAGCTGCTGCTTGCTCCTGGACTTTTTGCCCCGGTGGAGTTTTCCAGCTTCGCCTGGAATCGGGCAAATGCGGCTAATTTTTCATAAATATATGCGGCAAAAAAAGGGGGCAGGTTAAACATTGCGTTTAAACGCGAAAAAATCGAGCCCCGCCAAGATGAAAGCAGAAGCGAAAGCCGAAGCGCCGCGCTAATTTCCGCAAACATTCCGCAAACAGATCCCGCCGTGCACAAAAGCGAATTTTTGACTTTAGCTAACGCAGTTTTCGCGCGAGAGCGCAGAGGCCGCCGCCGCCGCAAAGGCCGGGGCTTTGGGGCTCTCGGCGAGCAAAAGCGAGCGTTTAATGACGAGCACAATGAGCGGCTCTCCGGCCATTATACGCGTTTTCCCCGCGGGCGTCGGCCGGAGCACGCGAACCGGCGGCCGGCTCAAAAGGCCCTCGCCGTATATATCTCCGGCCACGTCTCGTCCAGAGGCGGCGAATCGCGTAACCCTCCGGAAAGCCGGGAAACACGCGACACAGACGGAGAAAAAACGGGGAGGGGGAGAGAGAGAGAAGGTCGTCCCGTCGCCGGCGACCCTCTCTTTTACGCTCGACATGCTCCTGCCGCCCGCGGCAGCCCGAGCACGACTGGCGCACGGAAGGGACGGAGAGACTCCGGCGGCGGGCAAGGGAGCTTCCTCGGCATTCGCTTGCTTATGGACTTCGGAATGGATGCTTTTCGCTTGTTAATGCCTCGCCCCGGAGCCCGATTTCCTCCCTTTTCCCGCGAGCGCGCCGCTCTTTTCGAATTTGCTTTTCACCGCACGCCGCCGAGTTCGTTAGAGCGGGGGGGGGGGGGGGGTTTATTGATAAATTCAATGTCACGGTAATTGCCACTGGCTATCGCGCTCGGATCGGCTAATTTGCAATTTTGTCTTTATGAATTTTCATAATATTTCTGAAATTACGGGTGTTAACTTAATACAACATATATTTTTTTTTATTTTCTCAGGGAAACGCAATAATCTACATATAATTACGTACGACGGTGTGATTAATATCATTGCAATTAAAACATGTAAAAGGGAAGAAAAAAGATACTTATCGGATGCTTATCCGTACGAGCAGTCAACCCGGGCACAGAGAGCAACGGCTCTCTCCTAGCAACGGCTTATTAAAGCTTTCTCCCTCTATATCCTGCCTGCAGTCGTAAAGGAAAAACCGGTCGGCAGCCGGTTAATAGATGTCGCCCACTCTCATTACGAGATTGGAAGCTAATACGTATAAGCAAGATGCGCGCCGCTTGACGCGTCATATATAAGACGACGGCTCCTGGATTGGAAAAGGAGAGGAGTACCTCGGGCATAACGAGGAGGAAGGGATAAAAAAAAAGAGAGGGAGAGCGCGTCTTTTTTCTCCTCTGCTTCTTTCTTAAAATATGAGATCTTCGTAAGTATTCCCATTACCGGGAATGTATATTGCTTTTAATGGGATGGAGACGGTTTTTAGTTTTGTTTGCAAACATGCACTAATTCAGACTGCTATTTCAATCTCTTCTATGATTTACATAGCCTAATAAATAAAATACCGACGGGAGCCAATATGTAAGTTTAAAAATAAAAGAGGCTAATGAATGAGCTCCAAGTTTTCAAGCAATTAAAGATAATAACGATTCGCTGCTTATTTATGAGAATTTTTTTAATTTGGAACGAGTTTCGCTTTTTTTGCTTGGTCTTTTTGCTGGATTTCGCTTTTAAATTCATTGAATCTCTAAATCAGGGTAATTTTTTGCCCGTCAAATCAAACGTCAGAGGTTAATTGATCAATTTAATCGGGACAAT
>JAWWEM010000054.1:631781-667567 GCA_035582935.1 Ormyrus thymus | reverse complement strand
AACTCTAAACTAATGCAACTATATTATTTACGATCTTTAGCGCTTTATATTAATTGTTGATAATAGATATACAAACACTTGATACTTCTGATGAAGAAACAAAAATATTTGCATTCTATATAACTGAACATTACAAATATCGGCTAAGCATTTTCCCGATTCAGTTTTACCGATCGATGCTCCATGCAATGATGCTACCTACTGGGAAATCAATGAACTACATAAATCGATCGATCGATAATAATCAAAGCGCATTAAATTAGTTAAAGTATTAAATATTGACATTACTCTTATTATTTAAAGCAGAAGCTTCATGTCAATTAAAAAGTACAAGGCGCAGAAGCTGGAAATTAAAATTCTTTACAAGTATTTGCTGTATTTTACCAGACCCCGTTAAAGTCAAACTCTGCAACATATTTCCCAGCAACAGATTTCATCGACGCATTCTCAGCGCGGACCAATTAAATCACGTCAGCCTTCCCCCTTTATCTCTCCGTTTCTTACTCCAGAAGCAATTTTCCTTTCCGAAACTTTCACTCTAAAGTCTCACAATAAGCCGCGCCGCTCGCCTGGCGATCGCCGGGAAAGAAAATTGCCGGCGCCCACCGGGAGAGCCTCCCTCAATAATTCGTCCCTCCGAGTGCTGCGGATATTCGCGCGACAGGCCGCTTAGAAATTCATTCAAAATTGCAGGAGTACACGCAGGCGCGCGCACTCGCGCCCTTCAGGAGCCTTGTTTGCGAATAACAATTCGCACACAATGGAAGTGTACCGCTCTCCCTTCCATCGAAATGACGAGCGGCGAGGGCAAGAACATAAATAAGACCCGGCTGGTTAATAATCTTATTTGGCCTAACGGAGTAATCGCAATTTGCTTAAATCTCGCGGGCTCTCCGCGAGCGAGAAGCCAAGGGGTGAGAGGTCGGCAGTTGCCGAGCCCTCAGGGCTCTCTCTCCCCCCTCCCGCTCGCCCGCTAAACCCTCTGTATCGTGCGGCTATATACAGCACAGCGAGGGGCGGCGGGAGGGGAGGGGTGAGCAACGTTAGCATCACCTCGGCCCGGCTTGCCTCGGAGCGATTAATGAATTTATGGGGGCCCGCTTGTTGGAGCGGGGCGGCGGGCGCGCTTCGCTTTACTGCTGGATTCAAGGCCTCCGGCTATAAACTAGACTTGCAGCAGCAGGAGCAGCAGCAGAGGAGGCGGCGCCGGCACACCGGCAGCTCTAACCACCGCAGCTTGCCCGGACTCCGGAGCCCTTCCCTTTCGGCCATCGAGCTTTATCTTGCGCGCGAGTGGAGCGCGAGCTTGCGCCTCTGACTATTGCGGGGCCTGGACTCTCGATCCGCGGGAGTGAGCTTTTGTTTATCGACAGCATATTAAGTGCGAAGTCTTGCGTATAGCTTTACGCGTATTATCCCGAACTGTTGGCCAAAGGGGCTTCGATACGGTTATGGCGGGGCACGGTTTCTGCTTGCCGGTGCGCACTGTAAGTCTTGAGAGCATTGCGGCTCGATGTATGGAAATTCGATTAAATGGTGAATTTACAGTTTGGTACTTTTTTATAAATTACAATTGAAATGCATCAAAAGTAGAATGTGTAAGTTGTATTACATTCGAAAAAAGAAGTATTAATAATTTATATTTATATCTTGAGCATCTTTTGAATCGTGATTCACAAATAATAAGATTATTTATATCTATGTAGATAAAAAAATGTCACTCCAGACGAAAGTCAGCTTTTTAAAACTTTAAACTGGTGGAGGATTCTAAATTCGAGAATCGAGATAAAGAAAGTATCTATTAAATAATTTTCTTTTAAATTTGGTTTTTGCTCTAAATTGGTCTTCGCTTTATATAGAAGCTAATCTACTAATCCAATATCGAATCCAATAACTTATTTTTTTTTTAAATTTACTGAATTCTGGAGTATAAACTACCCTCTTGGCTACGAATTCGGAAACAAGATCTATTTTCATCGCAATTTCAAGATTCAAGAAATTTCGGAGGCAACACCTGCCTTCGGCGCTCTTGCAGGATACCGTATTGTTACAGCATACTGCAGGCAATATACGCTTACTTGACATGTGATTGGACAACAATAGTTTTTGTTTCGTTCGAGTCAACATTCATTAATAAAACTCACCTTTTAAAATATTATGTAATATTTTTATAATGCTTTATAATAAGTGGATCCAGGAGAGAATGAAAGGCAGTAATAATAATTACAAATTCCAATTCATAGTCTCATGGTGATTTAATATTTAATATTGAACTCTATCGAACATTATTCTAATTACACTATCTATATCTAAATACGCTACGTTCAAATAAACAACTATACTTTTCATCTATTCAAATTCACTTCAAATTTGCCTATTCCGATGCTATTAGTATAATTTCTACGCGCTAGACTTTTGATGTTAAATTATTAGACGCCGAGCATTCGAGCGAGCTATATTTAGCACAGGAATAAGAGAGCGATCCCTGGTCGTGAATAGTGACGATTGTAGCTGATCAGTTGTACTGGTGACGGACCAGAGCGAAAGAGGCTCTTTTCCTCTGCCTTCTGGTTTGCATAGGCCTAGCCAGGGAAGCTATTGCTTGGCCCCCTCTTGGCTTGTTGCCTCTTCAATCTTAAACGAATTTTGGATCGGCCTCGCACGATCGATGAGGGCGATCGTTACAGTTATAATAGCTTTCTTATTATTAACTTTGTGCCTTATCTCATTTTGATTTAAGTTAGGAGACTGGGAATGAATCAATAATGGGCCAGCCAATTTTTAATCTTTCAATTGCATTGTTTCTATAGATAGGTTACGGATAAATCAGTCACAAAAGACCTAATAATCCTAAAACAATTTTCTACGTAAAGATCTTTACACGAACAAACAATAGATATTTGGTACAAAAGCAAAACTAAACAAAGCACCGACAAAATTCACAACTCTGCAGCGTAAAATGTCATTATGTAATACGAGCACTGCATATACACATCGCTTAATCCTTTTCAATCCATGAATGGCAAAATAAATCCTACTCTGTAAAAGCAAAAAAAAAGAATTCCATCGAAACTATCGAGGCAAAAGCCCTATTTCCATCGGAATAACCCAGCAGAACGAATTTGGTAGCGCTTCGTTACATCCCCGCGGCCCTCATTTCCAGCCGTCAGCCATTGTCTTCGAGCTTAAGCTCGTTCCTCCGGCAGAATAACCCAAACCGCAATGCGGACGGGCCCAGCTTTTAAACTCAATTAAAGTCGCGCGCTCTGCGTCGAGACGTATACGGCCGATCCTTCCCGCTATATATATCTGTATATATATATGCGCTCCTCGTCGCCGTCTGCGGGGCGTTGTAATCCCCGCTGGAGAAGTGGCGCGCGCCTGCGATCAGACCCCCATTTCGCTCGCGGCGCCGGCAACCCAACCCAGATTCAGCCCCCTCTTTTCGACGTCTCTTTCTTTTCGTTTTTTCTTTTTTTACGGCGGAAGCTCTCATTGTGCTTTACGCCTGGCGAAACTTTGCGCGAGCCGCGGAATTTCCTGGGGACGCGGAGTTTCGGAGGGCTGCGAGATTCAATGGGGAACGATTTTTCGCTAACCGATATAACTGTATAATTGCGTGATCGAAGGGGGATTTGCTTGCTCTTTTTCTTCCTTTTCCCGGTATAATTTCAATTTGCTTCAAACGGTTTAAAAGGATTTCGTTCAATGCGAGTCAGGGTAATTTTCAGTGACGCGACAAGATGTGGGGGTTTGCTTGCCGCTGAAATTTTGCCGACTTTTATGATTGCAGGCCTTTATTTTATCTTTTAATTTTTTAAAGAATTACAAGAGCAAGGAGTTAAAAATATTTTTAAAAATATTTTCTGTACCTGTGCTAATACAGATTTGGAACTTTGTAAGCTTCAACACAAATATTCTATTCGAACTTTATTACAAGAACAAAAATATCTGATCCACAGATTTAATAAATCGGTCGATGTCTACTGTACAGAGCCCGAAGTACAGATATAAATAACAGTTCCCAACAGCTTTTATTTTAGTAACAAATATTTCCGTTTACTGGTGCATAAAAAAAGCAGTCTTGCACCACGAGACTCCTCTAAAGAATTAATGCAAGGCCATATTGCTTTATTTTCCCGACAGGCGTCATCATCAGAAACCGAGTTATCGACGATAAATTCAGGAATGGTGTAGTGTATGCGAAGAAGAGCTGCGAGGCAACGCAGAGCTAAGGTACTTACAAGCCACTTACCCGTCTCAACTTCCTAATTACTTTTCGCATAATTAGCACTTAATAATTTCGCCGGCGCCGCGGAAAAGCGAGTCGCTGTCTCTCTCTCTCTCTGCGGGCGCGCGCGCGTACACGCGCCTCGAGTTTTCTCCATCGCCCCCAGAATTTTAGCTCCCAGCCGCACCGATAACGCTTCCGCGCTCCCATTACGAGCCCTGTTACGCCTCGGCGCAAGTTCGCGGAACATCGTCGGCGGTCGTCCGCCTCCAAAGCCAAGTAGAACGAGAGTTTTGCAAAGTCGTAGACGCCCCCCGGCGAGCATCGAACTTCGGTAACGAACTTCAATGGTCGCTCGTAATGCATTGACGCTTTTTTCGATGCCTTGATTAATGAGCGACCGGCGGGGGTGCAATTCATCCTGCTGAATTCACCTCGTCATTTTGTCCGATAATGCTTATTTTATAGCGCTGCAGTATACGCTTTTTTCAGAGAGGAGCTTGCATTTATGTATAGCTGTGCTTAGATCGGAAAAGTTATTTAACACGAGCACGGACAAAATAATAATAAAAGGAAAAGACAATTATTTAAACGTCAATGAACTATAATATAAAATAGAATGTAGCCAAATGATGATAACAGAAATAGCCGAGCGTATTTTCCCCTGTAAATTTGTCTGCTTGTTTAATCGTTTTATGGGGCTTCCGCAACTTTAGTTATTTTTAAACTTCTATTTCTATTTGTTCGTGATTTAAAAAAAAAAATTCAATAATCCTGCATTCCGCATCTGAAAATGGATTTTCAACTCGATTAAAAGAAGAGCAGTTGGAAGACATTAAACTTTCCATTAACCTTTTACCTAAAACCTTTTCTTTTTATTTATCATTAATGAGTTATAGCTCACTTTTCTACCGTCAATTACAGAAAATTCTTTTGATAATTAGCGCAAACTCGCTGACAAAGCTTCGCTTTTTCCTTCCTGCTCTTCCCCTTCCTCTCGTCCGCTTGCATTTGCCTCGATCAATTTAATCTTTCACCACGAAATTGTATTACTGGAGCTAGCTGGCGACCTGGCCAGCTCTTAAGAGATTAAAACCATAATGGTCGTCCCTGTGGAAACCGTTTCTACATTATCGTCGGAATGTAGAATTGAAACTCCCTCTATTTCTCTGCAGTAATCTCCGATTGAAAGAAAAACGAGGGAAGAGAACGCAATAGCGAATATATGCAAAGGCTACATAAACGAAACGGTTAAGTTTCAATAATAAAACACTATATAAAATATTTTGCAACGCAAGAGAAGTGAACGATAGTTCAAAATAGTAATAATAAAAATGATCGCTTAAAGAGGAATCATTTTTACAATTGAAATTCAATTTATTTCTAAAAAATGTAACCGTTTAATATACGGATATTAAATTGAAATATGAATCATATTCCATTCTTTTTAAATTTAATTTCAAATAATATTTTAAAGTAATATTAAAATTTTTAAACTCACGAAAATAAAACTCTTGGCATTTTATTTGCTGAAGATCTCTCGGTGAAATTTACGCTTTTAAAGCTTCAGATTTATAAGGTCTAAATATGAAGCAGTTTAAAAAAACTGTTAAACTAAATTTATTAGCTAAAAAAAAACTGCAGGTAGTTTGTGCAAGTTTCTAATTCGGTTGTATTATAAGAGGATGCAAATTCTTGGCTTTTACGACTAATCTATAACCTCAGGGTGCTTCAGAGAAGCGAGTCTAGTTTTAGGGTTGACGACGTTGGGGTATGAGGAAACGTGACAAGATATTGATTATGGGCGGTAAAGTATGTCACTATACTTTGCGAAAAATCGTTATTTATTACTCTTCCCTCTAGGCGAAATAAGCTTGCTTTGTTGAGATTTAATGTTTAAAATTTTTTTATTTCTTAAAGATTAAAAATATTTCGTATCATTTATAAAATAAAAGTTAATACATTAAATTTAATTCTATTATCCATTATAATAAACTGAATTCGTAACTGTTTAATGGGATTCTTTATATGTATTTTTATTACAAAATTAATACTCAATTTTTTTTAGTTCTTTAAATATTTTTAGTTTTTAATTACATAACTTTGTTCTACCTTTTGCGATTTATGCGAACGTATTTATTTTCTTTTCCATCAATGATTACAACTTATTAAAGTTATATGAAAAATCTTTTAACTTTTTAAATAAAAAATATATATTATTGCTTTCAAATCTTAAATGTTTCGTTTAAAACTTCTAAACGTATCGATTTTAAAGTTGTAAAGAACATCTTTATAAATGTGTTTTCAACAATCGAGCCGTTCCTTTGTAATCCATTTAAAAAAGTAAATACCGTAACTTCCTATTCGCACAATTTTTCCATTCAGTCACTTTTGAATGGCCCTTGAACGATACATCCAGCAGCGTGCAGTCGTTCCTGTCACTCAATAACCCGAACACAAAAGTTGTATCGATAAAGTACCGATAATAAAAGCTTCACCAATGCGAACTCAATACGAATGCCGTATACTGAACTCGCGTATCCGAGCTGCAAAATAAGTACAATACGCGGCATTGAGATCAGTTCGCTGGAAAGAATAGAGGAGACGCCAGATGGGAAAAGTTTTCTAGTTCTCTGTAAAATTTGCAACACGCAATTGGAGAAGATGCAGCCTTCTTTCGAAGTTTATGTATACGGAATCATGCTTTAATAACTGCGGGTAACAAAATTATTATAATAAGGTACAAAAATTTTACATTTCCTGTAATACTGGTTACGTAATTTGACTGCAGCGTGCAACGAAAGGCAAACTTAGTTTACAAAGTATAACATATTCACTGACTTTTGAAGTTAAATATTAACGCAAACTGATGAATTACCGTTGCTTTCATTTTGGACAAATTTTAAAGTTGAATCCTGCTTTACTTGGAGTATTTCAAAGCTTTATTCAATCGGTTAATTGTTTGAATTAAATAATTATTATCAGATTCAGTTAATTGTTAATCCGATCGAACATGGCATTATGTAATTTTTAAGTGATACGAACTTTAGATAAGTCAAACTGTTCCCGACGTTTTATATATTCCATTATTCGGAGAGAGAGAGAGAGAGAGAGAGAGAGAAAGAGAGAGAGAGAGCGTTTAAATATAGAAATTAAAAACAAGTGTTTCAGCATACAACGTTCTCTCGCAGACGGTTGGCCCCAGCATCGCTTGCTTTTTTCTAAATGTTAAAAAAAGCTGAAAATCTCGCTCCGAGTAACGGGTATTTTATTTTCTTGTTTGCTTTGTTTTTTAATTTAAATTCTGGGAGGATCTCGAAGAGATTCAGATCACATCTCCTTTTATTGAAATAAAGTCCTTTAAAAAGTAAGTCCTGTATTATTTAACATCTGCTGCCGAAACCCGGGAACAATTTTTCCGGAGATTATCAAGATTATTTTTACAAATAAATGAAAAAGACGAGAATTATTTCAATGAAAAAAGTTTCGTCTCGGCGAAGGTTACCGCCGCAACCGAAGAAGCATGAAAGACGAAGATTTTTAGCCGAAAACTGCAATATGACGAGGAAATGCAATCGGAGAACGGGGAAATCGAAGAGATTGATCTGATTAATCAATCTCGTCTCGAAGAGTTCAGATCACATCTCCTGTTACTCTTAAAAATATCTCGACTGAAAATTATTATTGAATATAATTGAGCAAACTTTTTTAATTTGCCCAATTGATAATTCCTTCTTTGTTCTCGATCGCGTATAAATTTGCAAAGCCAAAAGCCAAGATGAGCCATAGCAAAAAATGAAATCCACCGCTTTTCATTAAAACTCTCTCAATGAAATGTTACGTATTTGCAGTTCCAAAACTTTCCAGCTTGGAATCGCTTCGCGGAATGCTGCCCCCTCCCGCTGTACGGTCGCGCTTACGGATAGGTACATCGTCGAGTTAGCGTGCCGACGAAGCAAAGCGCTTTCAAAATAGTTACTTCATTCGACGAGGCCCGAAGTATGCACTTAATAGACACAAGCCCAGAAGACTCGTGAGCCGGACATATTTCGAGGGCTAAGCCGACTTCCCCCTCAGTTTTCCTCCGCCCTCGAGGCCGACGGCCGGCAATCTTGGCGCCGCCGAATTCCGCGGCGAGAATTCGCGACGCGGCCCCGCGAGCCGCTAAACTATTTCGCGATTGTAAAAGAGCGATGATTATCTTGGCGACGGCGGGGAGAGGGGACGACTTCTCGGAAGGATGTAAATTAGGGTGGCGTCGGTGGGTGGCACCGGCGCACGCACGTCGCTCTGTGCACACACCGAGTGAGTTGCATGCGGGACTTTATTGCCGCGGCGTTTAAGGCTTGTCGGGCTTATCGATGAATGTGCCGGGGGTATTCGTATACTTAGCCCGTTTTTTTTTTTTTTTTTTCCAGCTACTTCAACGGGTGGACGGCCTCGGCTGATTTGCTGCCCGAGAAAAACTTCCGATCGATTTTTCTGCACTTCAGAAATTTTTAATTAAATTTTTCCACGGAAATTGTAGACTTCTGTAGTCCAAGTTCTAAATACGGACGAATAATGAAAATTCCACTTTTGTATACTTTGAAATGTATTTGCATTAAAAATATCTTTGCGATAATGATAAAAATATTGAAGTCTGTCAAACTTAAATAAAAGGGCAATAATGTCTATTTTAGGTGCACAAGAAAATACATAAAGTTTTAAACCTAATTACAGTTTTTTGTCAGTTATGGATTTAGACTTTTAGTTAAAAGATAACATTATCCCATTACTCTTGGCTCCGAAATTCGCAGCCCAACATTTATTGAATTTCAACCTAATTTGGGCAGGCGCCTCAATAATTCCTCGATTCAATAAACTGACGAACATCTGCGAAGAGAGCGCAGCCATCCCCAATACCTCGGCGCGACTCACGCGCTGTACATCACCTGTCCAAAGTTTTCATTCCACAGCTAAACAAAAAAACAGCCGTGGCGCGCGTGAAACTATGAGCTCGGACGAAAAAAAACTGATTGTTTTCTCATCGACGAAGGCACGAGCAGTATTCCGACCCCCTGCGATATTTCGATCCCCTCTCCACTTTTACTCTACATCCATACACTCGGCTCCGGTAAGGAGCGAGATAGGAGAGCAAAAGTTGAGCGGAAGATAAGAGTGACGCAGGCGAATAAATCTGTCCGAGTCGAGCAACGTTATCATCCGTGAAATAAACGGATTGAGCGAATACCTATACTCCTCATTGGCTCGCCGCTCTCCCTCCCTCTCTCTCTCTCTCCGATGATCGAGATGCGCTCATATAAATTCCCGCCCTTCCATCCGAGAAATATATATCGACACGGACGCCGGAACGATTGTCGCCCGAGAGGGAGGAACATTTATTAGCGTTTGTCGAGAGAGAGAGAAAGGAAGACGCAAGCTAAAGATAAAAATTCGCTGGGAAGGAGCATCTATTAAACAAGCTCGTTTTTCACTGCACCTGGCTCTTTCTCGCTCTCTCGCTCGTTTTAATAAAGGCGAAAGGAGAATTTGTCTTGAAAAATTGGAAGGCTTTGCGATAGATGGGAATATATCGTCGCAAGTGGCGTCCCTTATTTCCTTCTGCGTTTCTCCGAGGATTCTTGCTGAGGGCTCAATCTCATTTTTACCCCAAAATTAATTGTTACATTTTTCATGACGCGCTCGCTTTGGCAATCTCAATTTTTGATACGAGTTTTCATTTTCATTTAAAAGATGTTCCTTTTCAAAGTTAAATCCAATTTTCAGATTGAAGCGAGAATTGAAAAATTCCTGTAAATGAAATTGAATTTTAACGCAATGTTATTCTACAAAAAGTATGCATGGTGGAGCACACAGTTTTCTAGAAAAATATTGCATTTGATATTAAATTGCGACTGCAAAAGTTGGAAAAATATTTAAAAATTGTAACCAAAAAAAGGGCTTGAAAAGAAAAATATTGTTTACCTTCTCTGGAAATTTCCCTAGAGCAGTCACGTTCGCACTATACGACATATAAATAGACCACACTCTTGCCGCTGCATATTAAAAAACCGATGAAAATGTTAGTAAATAATTCGAAAAAAAATTTCATTTTCTATCTAAAACTTGAAATAGATACTTTTTGGTTTTTTTGCGAAGGAAATTTTGTATTTTTTAAAATGTTTAGTTCAAACCCGGTTTAGTTCAAAACCATCAAAATTTGCGCAGAGAGAAATCATAGTGAAACGATTATCAGCTTATATATACTTCAATTAACAAATGAGAGGCGGAAAACGAGGGTCCAAGCTGCGTTCAAAGGCTCCGGGCGAAACAAAACGAAAAAAGGGTCAAATTGTCTGCAGAAGTTTGTTCTTTCAACAAATTTCAGAGCACGAAATTCGACTATATAATAATATTTCTCTTATATCGCGTCATTTATTACACGAATGAGTAGCGGCGCTTTAGTTAAGCGTGCCAATGAGAAGTGACGACGAAAGAGCGACGAATGATCGGAATTAGCGCGGAAGAGGGAAGAAGGGGAGGTTAAAAAGGCTGAAACTCTCGGAAGCATTTCCCCGGGGGCGACAATTAACCCGGGGAGGCCGATAATTATCCTCCCGCCCTTTAATTCCCTAATCAGAGACGCATTGACGAGAAAGAGAGAGAGAGGGAGGGAGAGCGATTATTTGCAGAGTAGAAAAGCGAGGCGACCCCCTAATAACGCGCCCGGCTGCCTTCCAGACCGCCGTATTTGTCGAATATTTCACGAGAAGAGATAATGCAGTCTGAGCATATTTGGCTGATATCACTATTGTTGCTCTGCGATGCTCTCTCAGCTTTTTACGTCGAGCTATTTCTGAGAATAACGAGTTTGAGTAAGAACTCGCTGCTGTCCCGATTCGGCTTTTGCTCTTAAAAAGCAAAATTAAGTCGTTTTTAAGGGTGCAAATTGCAGAATGAAAGCCGTATAGTTTCTGTTTCGATCAAAGGGCGAAGTATTTTTAAACGTTCCTTCGAAAATCACGTAAAATGAAAATTCATGAATATTTGCTTGTTTAATTTTAGAATAAGTTCCACTGAGCAAAAAATCTTTGTGAAACAACTGCATTTGCTGTTAATTATATTCAACAGAATTTTCGGTTAATTTGACAGAGTTTCTGTTAAATCAACGCAAATAAAGAAATTCTGTCAAATCAACCGAAAATACTGATTATATTCAACAGAGAGTGCGGTTGTTTCAGTCACCTTTTTTTCTCAGTGTGCGGAAGGTGCACTCTTCTTCACAATTAATGCGTGTTTCGCAAGGCCGTCTTACTTGCTTCTATGGAAGCATTCACGTGCCTCTACGTTCGCTCGACTAAAATTCTTAAAATCCCTATTCCACAGCCCGAGCCTTCCGCGTTCACGCACAGAAAGCACCCGCGCAACCGCCGTTGAAAAGAGGACGTCGTCTGCGAAAATTCTAAGTAGAAATCGAAGGATACGTATGCGCGCCCCTTCGTGCATTACAGCGCCGTAACCAATGGAGTTTTGCGCGTTTCGTCGCGCAGTACTATCGAGACTCGCATAAAGTCCTGTGGGTTTTGCGTCGCGGAAGCAGCCGAGGGAATTTGTGTACGTGCGTATGTACAAAGGGCGCGCGATGTCGTTCTTTTATTGTCGCTTTGTTCGCGAGAGGTCGCGCATAGCGAGCCAATGAGAAGGAACGGCGCCGGGCGTTTGGTTTTATTGCTCGTGCAGTTGATTAATTTTTATGAGGCGTATGCCGAAATTCCTTGGAAGTGCAGTTTCCCATGCTGCTTTTAAGAGATTGTATCGATTTCTGCTAACCAGTTTTAATACTATTAAAGTTTAAACATACAAATTACGCTCCTTTACTTTTTAGGGGCAGTATACTAACGTTTTAAGCGCCTTTCAAATGAGTTTTAAAAAATAAAATTAAGCGAGATGGATATCTAAAAAAGCACAGAAAAATTTCCCGTAATAGCCTTATGACGGAAGCAGAAAAAGTTTCTTCAGTTTTAAGGATTTTTGCGTAAAATATAGAGCGTCGTATAAGCTTCGTTGTCGCTAATTCAGTCTAAATTCCTTTTTAGCGGCACATAATTTTTAGTTAATTTTCAAAATAATAAAAGTTCAAACGCGAAGCACGACTACATTAAAGTCTCACCCACGCAGCTGCGAAACCCCGAGCAAATAATAATAGCCACACGGCGGTCGTAAATTAGACAGCCGCGAACAGCGTTAATTGTGATGCGTCGTACGATATAATTTGCTTTGCCCGTAAAAAACGGGATTCAATTAACAAGTACGCGAAGAGCGAGAGAGGAAAATGCAGTTAATGTTTACCGCGAGCTGCGGGGCTCGCGGCAGCGGCAGCAGCGCGACCGGCCAAATTAATTAATCGTTTTGCGCCGGCACACCAAATATCGGGGAACCGCCGGTACTGCTAATTAAGCGCCGCTCGCACGATATCGATCTCCGCGGAGGGGGGAAAAACCGACCGGGCGAAACGCTCTTCTTCAAAGGGCAACGTGTAAAGCGACAGTAAGTTGCAGAGGGAAAAACAAACTCGACGGAATAATTGCAGGTTAATATTGAAAATCGAACTTCTTCGCGAGTAAACGTTTCATATTGAATAAGCTTAAAAGAAGAAAGGACTTTTCCCAAAATTTAAGAATCCAATGAAAACGATACACGTCTTACTTATCAGAGGATTGAGTAGGAGTGACTGGCATTAAAACGAAGTGATTCATCCCTCTCAGAATTGGCCATTATTCTTCAATGAGTGCGCATACAGGCGCGAGCACAGAGCGAAACCTGGAGCGAGAGCGAGCGAGGAGGAACACTCATCATATTCTGAGTACTAAAAGCGAGCAATTACGAGGCGCAATAAACTCAAGACACAGGCGTTAATAATCTAAATGGCTGAAATTCGGGATTAGGAGTTATATCTGGCGTGCATTAGGAGTGAAATACTGCGTGCCGTCGTAGTCGTCGCCGCCGCCCGTCGACATCCTCGACTGCCTCTGCATATATGCATATTATTCAAATATTGTGGCTACTGCACTTTGACTCGCGCCTCGCGGATCATAAATTACCCTAAATGAATAGCTCTTCAAGATGCCAAATAGACCTAATATGTTATGCATGATAACGAGCGGCTTAATTTCGCGTTACAGCCGAACTTGGGGACTT
The DNA here is from genome assembly GCA_035582935.1 of Ormyrus thymus. NCBI lineage: Eukaryota > Metazoa > Arthropoda > Insecta > Hymenoptera > Ormyridae > Ormyrus > Ormyrus thymus. The sequence continues at coordinate 654,156 of JAWWEM010000054.1, read as the reverse complement.
TTCATTGAGGACTTACGTATATGCCACTTGACGTTGACGGGAATTTCGTTAGGGGCAAGGAAATTATTTGGATTACGGTGTAGCGCCTAGGCTGCTCTTTAGCTTAATCCGATCGAAATGTTGCTAATTCTGCTTTCCAAATTGTTTTCTTGTTTTTACGCCATGATTTTTCGGAGAATAACGATTTTAGATTCAATTGAAAGTGAAATTAAAATTTATAAATTTACTGAACCATTTTTTGTCTCGATTTTTTCGAATTTTTTCTTTCGATTTTACACGATAACTTCTACACGAAACAATAGACCAGTAGAAATTTGGTGTAGATTACAGAAGTTTTAAGTGATCGAAATGGTCAAACAAATGAATGTCAGAATACATTCGACGCCACAGTCATCGTACCAGACGAACAGCTTAAGAATGCTTTCGGGGGCTTGAATAATTTCATAGTCCAGAATGTTGGTACAGATATGTGGATGAAGGTGGATCTAATCGATAACTTTATAATTTATTCGTGACAAAAATATCACACTCACTTACTTTATCAAGTGATAGCACCTCGGATGACTCATTCATCAGCTATCTCACGTTCAATTACAACGTACATTTTCACAAGTCAAAAATTTAATTTTCTCCGAATATCGAAATGTCGAGCTCGGGATATGAAGCAAAATTAGAACACGTCAATGTTTCAAAATCGTACGTAAAGACTTGCAAAAGTTCTTCGATATTTCCTGGTAACTAAGCGAGCATGTTCCGAATCTGGCGCAGCTTGCCGTACCGCTCCCTGCGCTTCTCACTTCAACAAGCCCTTGGCACTTAGCATCAGAAGATACGTAGCGAGTTCTCGAAGCGCTGATGAAAATTTTCATTTTACCGCTAAGCTCGTGCTGTTTGAATCTGGGCAACGGCATATGTGTGCGGTTCTGCACCGACTCGGGGATGGAGATCATAACGATATGTCATAACATAAGCCGTAAAATTTACTAAAGATAAAAAGCGTTACCATTCTGAAGAATAAAAATATCTCACGATAATGTGGACCTTACGTTTCAGTCTCAACTTTACCTCGTAGACCGGAATTATATGTAATATCGCATTCTTATACAATATTTAGTAATAAGAAAGGGTCCTCTGATGCTCATTATTGATACCATAGAAACTAAAAGTGTGGATCTGATGGCCGCGACGTAAATTTAAAAACTTTTTGTATAATAGACCTAGCAATGCAGAACAAAAGTTTTGAGCCAAAATCTCTTTCCTTATCTACCAAGGCTCCACTTCCTTATCTTTTCCCCGCGCAAAGACCCTCCCGATTAAAACAATATTGCCGAAATTTTGCAGCCCGCTCAGACGGACAGCAGTCTGGCGTGTGCTCGCGGGCGAATTTAGCAAATCAAATTCCTTATGCTTCGTTGAATTATTCATGCGAAAGAGGTTAGGAAGAATGTCATTAGCTTAAGTATCGCCAGTTGGGTCCCTCCAGACAACGGGGAGCTTCCCTCGGCTCTGCGTCCCCTGACAATCCTCCGACTCGATAAAAACCGAGAGCGCCGTCTTAGGAAGGCGCGCGCACAGCGCCTGCTGACTTTTTCGGCGAGATGAAAGGGTGACGAAGGCTGCCTGTTATTCGACGCGTCAAAAGGCTTTCCTAAGGCCTGAGGAAGTCACTGAATTAGGCTTTGCGAAGTGGGACTTTACGTTCTGACTAAGCTTTTAATGAATTACGTCGCTCGTGAATTGTTAATGTTCATTCTCAAAGTTCTGTTTCAATATTTCTTTTAATTTAAGTGTATTTTCATCTTAAAATACCTGTTCTTTGTGACGGGGTGGTGATGAAGATTGCGCGCATAATTTAAAAAATTTACACTACTTTTTGGAAATTAAAACTTTTGATTATCTAATTAATTTCACATTTAAGAACAGTGCCATTATAAAAACTCCTTAAAATCGCATTTATATTTATTAAAATAAGCTTATTCCTATAAGCTTTTCTAGAAATAGTATCGTATTCCCGTGGGTAACTTTTCCCTTATTTTATTTCTGCAATTGTGGCTGACCGAGAAAGCAAAAAGAAAAGAATATAAGCCAAGCAACAAGGTACGCTATACATATATTTCTCGTATACATATATACGCCATATTTACTCCTTCTCCCTCTTCACGGCATTTGTGTTGTGCTTCCGCGGAATGAAATGTCAATAATCTTTGCCTCGGCAATTTAATTACACATTTTGTAAACTACAAACGCGATATTATTTGATGATGAATTTATTTTAACGGACATGCAGATGGGTGTCTGCTGCGCGTACGTATGTTTATTTGTTTCACTCAAAATAATTTTAATTAACGTAACGTTCATGGTTGAAATCAAATTATAATTCATGCAATATGTATCATGTTTCAGTAAACAGATATTTCATGTAATAAAGAATAAAAGTTAAAGAGCAATAAATTATCTTATCATTTTATTATAGTCTCTATATAGGTCGTACGAAACAGCGTAAAAATAAACTGTGTTTTAAAGGTATGACATAGGAAAGATTTTTAGATAGAAGTAAAGCAATCGGTATATAACTGTGCTTCTTCTCCTTAGTATACACTAATAGGCATAATAAGAAGCAAAAGGTATGAAGGGGCTAAAGAGGAATTAGAAGGAGCGGAAGAAAAATAGAGCTGAAATGCCTTGGCAGACTAATATAATAGCAATAAATAGGACGGACTAAAACGCTGTTGACTTGATTGCTGAGAGCAGAGCAGGAAAAGGGAGATTACAGATACCATGGAAAAGAAGGAAGCCAAAGTACCAGAAGTAAAGAGATGAAACTTGCTATAAGTTGTCAAGAGAAATGTATTTATAATATTCATTACGCAAACTTAATTATTAAATAATAGATAATATTGACCGAACAATTTCGCAATTGATTTCACAAAATCACTTCTTGCATTAATTTATGCACATTTGATACGATTAATTTTCCTCTGGCCAGTTGAATCAATATACGAATTTACACCCCGTCTGCCCTCCAGGCTCGCAGCAAAAGTTTAAAGGAGAAAATGAAAGCAAGAACGGAGAAAGGTACAGATAGGGTTAAAAAATATACGACTCCACGTGCTTGGGGACCATTCCCCGTTCCCAAAAGCGAGAGACACGCCCAGCAGGTCGATAACGGAAGCAACGTATTCTATTTCTCTCTTTACTTCCTCCATCCTATTTTGTATATCTTCCCTCCGTCCTCTTTCCGCCTCGTGGTCGCTCGCCGCTCTCTCTCTCTATCCCACGGAAGTTGGGAATGTGCGCGGCGGAAAAGCGCGTGGAAAATAAAGTGCGCGAGGCCATCGGCCGCTGGATCTTCCTTTAATCCGATTATACGCATTCGTCGTGCGCGCCCGTTTTTAACACTTTTGCTCTCTCTGCTTTGTTAAAAAATGCGAAGACGCAGAGGCAGAGATGAAGAATCATGCTGGAGGGGTCGCCTGGCGATCGATAAGTTGCGAGCCATACGATGTAGCGTGGATTATGACGCGGCTGTCTGCCGTTTTCGGGAGAAAGGGGGAGAGAAAGTAGCGCGATACGCGCCGGAGTTTAATGATCGGAGCTTTTTGAAGCTCCTCTGCTTTTTTTCTCCTTCTTTTTTTTCTTTTTTTTTCTCCTTTTTGCCAATTTGAGGGACGATTGCGCCCTACTTTTGATGCGGAAGATAATGCCGCTGGCGTGACGTGGCCGTGGTTTTTTCGCTAATTAAATCGCAATTTGATGCCTGCGCCTTTATAAAAGAAGACGGCTTGGAGTAGGCTTTTAATTTCGAATAAAATCAAGTTTGACGGAGTTAAAGTTCGTTAGACAATTTTCTTTTTACCATAAACAATTTTAGAATGAATTGTTTCTACAGACTTTACACATTCTACATTCTAAACTATATACTTCAAGGTTCTGACACGAAGTGAAACGTATTACTTATGTCAATTCACTCTAATACTTTTCACATATTTGAAATTCATCAGAAACGAATATACGCACGTCGCAGTGACAGGCATTGTGCGATACAATTTTAATATTGAATCCCGAAGCGTAAAAACGCAGAGGAACGCTTGCCTTCGGCAATTTGCGCCTATTCAGCGATGGGCGCAGGAAGTTCTGAGAAAATGACATTGCGGCTGGCACAATCCGTAGGCGCGTTTGCGGCCTTCCCCGAGCAATAAACCGAAGTACAAGGAAAAATAAACGAAAAGCAGACGCTCCTTCTCTGTAACGAAGAGCTTGTTCGAGACGACGCGGGCAGACGTCAAGTCTCGGCTTGTTCGCTCGCTAAAGTTGACATGCCGGAAGACAGAGAAAATGAAAGCAGAGAGTGAAAAGTTTACAGATTGATAGGAGAGAGCGGTAAAATTAGCTGTATCCGCTTGAGGATTTTCATTCCCTTGGCGAGGGACTGCTACGACGTGTACGAAGCAGCGATTGGAACCGAAGTGGTTCTTAAAAGTTCCACTGTAATCGAAGCTCCGTTCGTCGATAAAAGTTCAATGAAAAGTTCAGACGCGGCGTTGAGTGGCCGTTAGAAAGAAATTCTAAGTTTTCAGCATTTTCCACTCTCTGTACCCCCGTTTCGAGCTCTCTCTCTCTCTCTCTCTCGCGGAGAGAGCACATATACTTACTACTTAAAACTAAGATTTTACTCCTACGGCTAATGCTATATCTTTTTTTTGCCTTTTTACTTTAGCTTCTACTTTTTCCTTACTCCCTCTTCCTTTTCTTCTTCTTGTGGATTTATAATGAACTTCACGAACAATCTTTTTCAAACTTAGCTTTGAAACCCGAGCTGTCGAGCGAAGATGTAAGGAGAATTTCCTTTTGATTATTGAGAAAACTCGTAGACATGTATAAAGTTGGAAAATCCGCAAAATTAAATTTTTATTTTTTTTTCGTACTCGCAAACAAGATCAAAGTACAACTACAATTTTTTAAAAGCCACAGCGATAATAAGCAAACTTTCGCCACCTGATTAGTTTCTATAATGATATATCTTTGTATACAAAGAACTCCTTTTAGAGACACATAAATAGTAATTCAAATTTTTAAGCATTGTCAATAAAAATCTTCCCTGCAATGCTAACTTTATATAAGTAGTAATGCGTTAAATATGTCAGACGTATTCTGAAATGATTTTTTTTTTTTTTTTTGCTTACGATTCCGAATTTTTTAACACCTTGTTGACCTAAAAAATGTACTTTATTACAACAGTCTACATGGAGCAAGGCCTATAATATTATTTACATCAGCTGCGCGAGCGCACACAAAAATTGTCTTACGCAAATTACTGTATATTCTCGTGCCATTGATGGTTTAAACTCATTTGCGTAAGCGCATCACGTAGTGGCAAAATACGCGAAATTCATCGCAAGATGAAATTTGACTATATGCACATGTCAGTATTAAGGGGGGAGATCTCATTGTCATGCGCCAAGTATTTCAGGTTTGATAGTGATATCGCGCCTCGGGGAACTTTCTTCATCAAACTAAAGTGACATCAGTCTTGTTTAACAAATTCCGAAGCCGTGCCCACGTTAACCAATGCTGCTTCTCGTTTATTCTCTACAACCCGAGACGTTCATGTTGCAAGCAATTTCCTTATTTATTACATCATTTACATATTAAAGATTCCAAATATAACTATAAGAGAGCGCTTTTTATGAAAAATCACTTTAGATAATTTCTTTAAAAAAATCTTTTATGTAAAATAAATATAAAACTAATGGCCTTCAGTCATCTAATAAAACGTGCTTTTCAGAATTTTATTTTTAGAGAGTATTTAATCAATATTACCCCGTATTGCTAATTACAGAAAATACGTTTTCATCGTTAATTTTTTTTTTTCATCAGAGCGTACGGAAGTAAATTGCTACATTCAATACTACGGAAAATTGCCACTAATCTACTACTTTCAATGGTTCATAATAAGAGAGCATCTATTAGTATCGATCTACTAACAGAACTTGAGTTGATGGGAACAGCGTTGCAGGAGGAACTTAATCGTATTAGAACTCCAACAAGCTCTCAAGTTTGTTACTCGTAATGATCATCTGACATAAATGTCAAACACTTCAATTACCTTGAACGGTTCAAAAGTAATCTAATTATAAATTAAAGTAATGAAATTACAATTATAACGCACATTAACGATCTTTTATCCAAATTCAAGTTAATATCACACAATTAATAATAATTAGCGCAATAAATTTTCAAACGTTAGTGAATACTGAATGAAGATGCGGAAGGAAATGTAGATACCTGCAACGATGAAAATGAAATTTTGCTTAATAATGCAAATTGGTTCATTTACTCGATGATTCCATATACGCTGCACACTGATCGAGTATTTTGTCAATGATTATTATGATAATATAGAATGAGCAAAGATGATGTATCTGCTATATTATTGCTGATTTCGTTTCGTCGCGTAAAACTAAAGAAGAACACTAAATTTGATAAATGAAAACAATTTTCCATCACAGCGGGATCGCTTATAGAATGTTTAATTACAGTTCATTTATTCATTTAAAGTAACAGAATAGTTCATCAAATGCAATTAGAGGAACAATTTATTTTAATCTCGTACTGTCATTTATAATTAAATGAATACTAATTAGAATGATATATGTATATGGCTGTTTTGAATCAATTTAATCATTAAGAGAAATCTAATTTATGGAAGAAAAGAAAAACTTGTAATTAAAAATTTAAGGAGCCTCGAATCGACGTTGAAACTGCACTCAATTTCGTTTATCATCTGCTCAAAAGTAATTGTCACAGTAACGCAAAACGCACTCCTGGCATAAATAATCACCAGGCAGTTTTTGCAAGATGCAAAAATAAAGACAGGGCAAAAAACCCGAGAGACGCGCGTCCCGTCGCACTCAGCCGAAGCAGTTAACAAAAGGGAGAAATCCAAAAGAATCTGGACGATATAGCCTGGGCGCGCAAAAAAGCCTGTAAAATACTCAACGGGTAACCCGAGTAAAAGCCAGCGCGACGGAAGCTCGGCACCGCAAACACGCGCGGCCGGAGGGGGGGGGGGGTAACCAATGAAACCGAATACTTCTCTAATGCAGTTTCCTCCTCGCGGCGACGGCCGCCGCCGCCGTGTCGCGTAACGTCGTGCGGCGCGCTCTTTTCCCGACCCCTCGTCACTTTGTCACGGAACGCGCGACGCGTCATATTGATTCGCCGCTGCTCTTCTGACTGTACGCGCGAGTCCGTCGATATCAAATGAGGAAGAAACTGGCTGATCGGAGCTAAGCTCAGCGTCACTCGGTTCGGGGTCGGATCGAGCTTTTCTTTCGATTTTTTTTTCTCTTTTTAAGGAGGCGTATAGATTTTTTATGGGGATATAGGATTATATGACTTTTCGATGAAAAAACGCTGTTTTTTGCCTGTACTAAAATAAATATGGAAAAACGATGTTGCTTCAGGTCATTTTTGATTTATAAGGTTGCTGAAAAAATACGGTCACCAATAAAAGTATGATGTTTTTTAAAAAGAAATTTCAATTTGAAAACGCATGAATTTTTGAGCTGATAAAAGTTTCAAAGTTTCAAATGTTTTAACTTTGTAATTTATTCATAGAATTGTACATGTGAAAAAGCGCACCGATTAAGACAATAAAAACTAAGGTTTAATATATTATATTGTAATATGTAAATACCAACTTGTCTGTAAAAATGAAAAACAATTTATAAGAAACTAAGATTAAATTTAATAATTAATCAATTGTAAACAGCAGCTTGTAAATTAAATATTTATTTCTTCTTCACTGGGGAAGGACCCAGGAATTGATCCGCCGGAAGACGATTTCAGCCAGGGTTCGAGAGCTGGCGTTGCTCTACGTCCACTGGATAGGCGATTTTGGGCCGGGCGACTTTCTATCTGGCTCCAAACTTACGTTTTATTTTGACCCTCTGGGTAGCGTCGGCTCTGGGGCTCGCTCTTTGGCGATCCCCTTCTCTGCGTATGGTTCAAGTCGGTCCGGTCTGGCGGTGTAGTGCTTCTTGGTATTGAGTCCAAACGAGAGAGAGAGAGAGAGAGAGCGAGCGGCGTCGGTAGCGGCCTATTTATCGGCAAATTCGGCGAAAGCGCCCCTTGTTGCGGGATGCGCAACCATCAGCTTCACTCTTCTTGAGGTCTTGCTCATTTCATACTTTTACGTTACAAGCTCTTCTGTAAAAGTGAAAAATAATTCATAAAAGAACTAAAATTGAATTGAATCGGTTGTAAATACGAACTCTTCTGTAACAAGGAAAAATGAACATTTAAGAGACGATCTTCCAGGAGCATCAAGAGATCAAAATTCAAGCAGCAAAAAGCTGAAAGGTGAACCGGCAGAAGCTCCATCAGACAAGCAGAGGAGCAAAAGTGTTAGCTCCGCGTTCGGAAGAGGCAAAGTAGAAACCTCCGAGAGCGTGCGAAAAGCAGCGGGCCAACTTTACGCATTAATTGCGAAACATTGGCCAAAGAGAAAGGGAGAGAGAGAGAGAGAGAGAGAGAGCTAGGCACCGCTGGGATTTAAACTAAGCCCTCGAGGGAGGAAGGCTACTGGCAGTGAAACCAAAAGGGTTGGAAGCCCGGTCGCGGTCCGGTGTAAAAGGGGCGCGCGCATCGCAGGGAGAGGAAAAGAGTTAATCACCCCCGCAGCAACAGAAGGTGTACTCACGCGCCGCTAATAGGGGAAATATCCCAAGTATATAGCGGCCTTTTCCAGCTGTAAATCAGATGGAGGCTCGTTCTGCCGTGTTTAACCTTTTCCTTCTTCCGACTTTCTTTTTAATGGTCTTTATTTCACTTTCCAGTGATTAGCGAAAACGCGTTAGTTTTTACGAGGGCAGTGCGCTACTCGTAAGTTTTTTTATACGCGAGAAGGAGTGTGGAGATCGGAAGGCGGACAGATGGAGGGAAAGGGTAATGTTTGCGAGGAAACGATGAGAATCGAAAGAACTATTGTCGAGATGTTAATCAGTTGAGTTTAAAGAATTTTTAATTCATACTTTTAAATGACATTAATTTCCGTTCAACTAATTCATTCAAAACATTATAACGTAATATTAATTTTTTTATTTATTTATAATTAGCAGGAAAGCATTCCTTGGTGCAAATTAGAAACTGTAAAATAATAGAATAATCTAACGGTTCATTCATAATAAAAGTCCAATAATACATCAGTAAAATTCCTTTTATATCACTTTTAAATTCTATTTAGTGACTCTTGAGATCCAGAGACTAGAAGTTGAATCCTATTCGCTGCCGCGAGTCGATCCAAACAAACATGACTTGGTATTTTGAGGAGCATGTACACAATTGTAAAACCTTTAGCAATAGGGTTAAAGGTATAGACAGTTCTGGAATCAGGATAGAATATAAAAAAAAACTTTTAAAAATAATAACGTGCCAGTACCGATGTTAATTTTTATTTTCTATTTAATACTTAGCATAATAAAAAATATGTGAATAAATTTCGAATTTCTAGCCTTAAAAGTTAGCACAAGGTGTACGTTAAGGTTAAAAGGCCTACGGCACTGAATTATTAAAGATTCATGAAATTATAATAAAAAAAAATATTTTAGACTGTTATACTGAAATAAATTTCAAACATGCGTAATAAAAATAGAGAGCGCCCGAATGCAGCTAGCAGGGTATGTATTTGAGGGGCTCAGGCGCGCTCTTTTCTTCGCGAGACGAAAGTTTTACACGTTTTAGTTTTATCACCGTTTTATGGGGGCGTTTGTCGAAAATTAGAGTTAGATGTGCAAGAGCTTTTAGACGGGGGTTTTAAAATTTCTTCCTCCTTACGAATTGTCGGCCGAGACACGTGTATCTTGTACTTCGCAAGTATCATACTTGCACTTTGCTTGTATTCACGTAAATTTAGTAATAAAGAACATTTTTTCTACATCAACATTGCCTGCTTCCTTTAATTTGAGAAACTGTAATTTAACAACTATTGAATTCAATAAAATATTAAGCAATAATACTGTAATTCTATAAGCTGTACTAATTCATCATGATTTAATGATTGGTGCCAGCAATCAATCATATTTCAATTATTTAAAGTCTAACTTTAATGACTAAATTAAACTTTTAATTTTTAGTAATTTTATAAAATATTAGTACAGTGATATAAAATTACTTTGCTATTTAACTATTTATTCGCTTAACTATTTAATCATTTGTACATCGGCTTAAAATCTAGATTTTACAGCTTTGATCATGAATTCCCTTACACCATCCTTCTGCTCTATTTGCCCTCAATTAGCGCGTCAATTGGCGATCCGACGAAAAGCCTAGACACTTCCACTCTCCCGTCCCTGCATTTTCGTTCGGCTTAAAATCGCGTTTGAAGATTTTTTCCATCAACGCTCACCGCAGAACTAAGCCCGCCCTGACTTTTTGATGCTCGGGTACTTGGTTGCTCGAGCCAACGAGTCAACTCATTAAACTTTAGCTTTGACCAACGACCTGATGCTTAACAAACTTGCATAATCGAAGCCTGTCGGCCTTAAAAAGCAAGGCTCGTTCGACGGGGCGCGTCAGATGTTTCCATTTCGCCGGAGCACCTGTAGGAAAAGTAGGAAAAGTATTGAAAGTCAAATAGAGCAGACGATAAAGAGTTGTTGCTCGCAGGATATATTCCCAGGCTGCCGGGGCTGGAGTCATTAAAAGAGTCAGCTTTTCTGCCGATGACGAAGCGGCAGTTCACCGACAAAGAAGAGATTTTTTTGCGCGAAGGGCTGGCGGGCTATAAAAGAAGAAAAGCTCGGCGTTAAAATTTTTCAGCTCCGTCGATGAGTTTTATATGCGCGGACTCGTTCGCAGATTCCAAGAATTCTCCGTTAATCGCGAGCGGTTAACGGAAAGCCACCAAATGCGTCAGCTTTAATGCACCATATTATAATTCATTTTTCAACTAAAGCTAAATGGTAATAAATATTTAAATTGAAAAGTTAATCATTTAGTTTTAGGCATCATTTAATTTTTTATCATTCGCGGCAGGGTCCCCTTGCGCAAAAAGCGCGATAAATATAAATTTTTTTACAGAGCACATAAGAAATCCAATACGACCGAAGCATATTAAAGGGTATTAAAAACCCGGAGCCGAAATGAAAAAAAGCGAAGATCGCCCCGGGGGCGATAAGCATCTAAACCGGGCCCGCATAAATCGAGAAAAAAGCCATTCGCCCTTATATTACGGCGAAGAAAACGGGGAAATTATCATATTTCTTCCGTAAAAAAAGTGAGGGCGCAGAAAAGAGGTGTGGGGGGGGGGGGAGGAGGGGCCGAAGAGAAGAAGGAGACAGACGGACAGGCATGGAATGCATGCAAAAAGCTATCGTCCGCGGAATAAGAAACAGCGTCGCCACCCTCGGCAATAAGAAAAGTCTCCCCCTTCCCAAGCAGGACCGCTGGTCCCATACGTCGCCGTTGCGTTACATTACGCGAGAAAAGATTCGCCTCGCGTACGTCAGACGGACCGGCTCTTCATTGCCCTGTTTACGGCGCGCGCGACTCCTTGTCTTCGGGCTCCTCGTACGAGCGAGGCTTTTATTATCTATCATTTTTTTCCCTTCCGCCCAAAGGGGATTTGCCTCTTTATTCGGCCGCCTTTGCCACCGGCCAACCGGAACAAGCTGTTTACGCCGTTTCGGATTCGTCGCCGGGCTCGCTTTACGGTAATCAGATTGGATATGCGGCTCGTTCATTTGGAGCAGCGCGGAGTAGGCTTCGGGATATACTGCCTTTTTTACGAGGCTTTCCTAGGAGGCCGAGCGTAAATGTTTTTAGTACTCTGAGCAAGTGCTTAAAAATGTATATCTTATCACTGCCGTTGTATGCTTTATTAAATGCGAGCACTTGCTTTGTTCTCTTAGGAAATTACATTTAAAATTCATTAGTGATAAAATTTTTCACGTCATTAAAACTTATTTCGTCAATTTATTTTGAAGAAAGTACCGTGAAAAGAAGTTTGCTTATTCACAGCTGTTGGAAAAAAAAAAAAAAAATAATAAAAAACTGAACGCCAAATCTCAGCGAGAGGCTAAAGAACTATCTCAACTTTGTAAAAGTTCTCAACAAACATTAATCACCTCCCCCTCAAAGAAGCGCGTAAAGCCTTCGTGAAAATGTTCGCAACTTGGCATTGATCCCGTCTTGTCCCCGTCGCAGCCCGAGGCGAAGCTCGCGACAGGCCATTGCCCATTTTGAATAAACAGGCGCGTTATCGCATTCTTATTTCTCCCTGCGCGTGTACGTGCGTGACTCCTCCACGTGCGCACACAGCCAAACGGAGAGCCGTACACAGGAAGAATCAAAAGACGGGACCCGGGTCTGCTATCGGCTTTGGCCCCGGGGTGCCGCGTAACAAAGATGGATCGCCAAGCCCGGTATAGATAAGCAGCGGCGTTAGCCGGCACGGCGCAGGGACTTTTTCCTCCACCTTCTTGGAAAATTGTCGAACGCCCGGAGTTGACAGCCGGATAAACGCGAGGGATCGCTATACTTCCTTCTATTTTATAAATGAAATTTCCTCGCTCCCCTCGCCTTTTTATTTTCCCTTGCTCGCTCGCCGCGCGAGAGCGATAGGACTGATAATTAAAAAGGACGCCGCCTTTGAAGGCTGCGGGTATAAAAGAGACTGCCGCGGGGGCGAACGAGTCGAGTATTTGTCGTAATTCTGGGAAAGACCGTGGCGCGTCCGAGGGAGTCTCTTTCAATGTTTATGATTTAATCAGGAGAGCACGAAAATTTTCTATTAGTAAAATTAATTGTTTTTACGAGAGGCGTCGCGGAGATGATCTTGTTCGTTTCCTTTGTGTATTTGATCAGCGCTAGTTCTGGATTTAAAAAAATTTGTCGCAGCTTTATGGAGCAAACGCGGACGTCCACAGATTTTTGTGCTTCAAATATTATAGCCATTTGTGCAGTTGACTTCGTAAATTTTACAATGCGCAGTAAATATTTCATTTTATAGCCGAGGCGTAAAAAACAAATAAAAAATTTATCTTCTATCCAAAGCGCGACCCGATTTCGCTCTCATGAAATAAGCTTGAATAAGCAACACCTTTTATTCATAGAAATCTTAGTCCGCAGTTTCCGTTCTTTTAACAATAAAGCAGTTGATAATTTGATCAAACGTACTTACTAAGCCGACGTTAAACCTCTTAAAAATTCAAAGTTTGTGCAAAAGCACTTGATTTTTTTTTCTCTTTTCGGACCAAAGCTCACTCAGTCGCCTCGCGAATCCCTCCGTCGGCGAGAAGCCAAGTTTCCCGCCGCAGAAGAAAAAATAATGGGCCTCCGACCATCTAGAAATCGCCGAGAACCGTATAACCGAAACTTTCCCCGGCTCCGGAATTGATTGGCTCGCGCGATAGCTTTCTCATCCAACTTATTCCTGACCATTAAACTCCGTCTCCTGGCAATATTTAAAATCGTAAGCCCGGCAAAAAGAGCGAGGAGAACCGACCGCGCGATTAATTTAAAGGGCAAGCCTCGGAACGAAGCCTCCGGCGCTCGCGTTTGCTACTTCGATCCCAAGAGCGACTGACACGCTTAAGTAGGGGCTTACAGAGCGGTAATTAAACTACGGGAATAAGATTAAAATGACGTCGCGCAGCCGGTGCTCTTATTGCACGTGTATATATAGCCGAGGCCTTGGATGTATCGAGCGAATCAAGTGTCTCCCGTATTTTTCCTTAGAGTTTTATACTTTTTCGTTTAATGTCTATTGGCGTACTTAGTCGTCGTTTCGAGCAAGACCTGGGATACTTTTAAACTCGGCTGCGCTGTACGAACTAAGAAAGGAAATAAAGTTAATATCAGTGACGATGAAAAATAAAAATTCAGTCTGTAAACGATGCTTCGTTGCTTTTTAAGGAGCATAGCGAAATCTTTAACATCCGCAAATAAAATTTTTAAAAGCAGAGCGACCTCATTTCGATTGCACAATTGATCACTGCTTAATCCTGACTCTGGAAGGAGACGGAAAAGAAAGCCGAGCGGCTGAAAAGAAGAGCAGCAAACTTGTGACGTTAGGAGGGTTCTGGTGTCGCTCATAATACCATCATCTGTCAAATTAAGCGCAACACAACTCTTGCGTGGGCAATAATTACCAGATCGATCAATCATGTTCTTCTCGCTGGTACAGAGCGAACTGTCGCCCGCGTAACAGTTCGTCTATTAAACTGTCGCTAGGCACTGTCGCGCTCGCTAACTTGTATCGTAGCGAACAAAAAAAAAGTGAGTTCGAAAAGCTTTACTACAAACTGAGCCATTGTCATAGTAAATTTAAGCAAGCTGCCGTGCTTTCTCAAATTATTATGTTGGAAGCTTTGCAGAATCGATAATGAACACATAAGAAAGTCATAAATTTAGCTGGGACTTATTGGGAAGATTAATTGCGATGTAATAAATCTTGGGAGTAAATTTCGCGCAAGTTGCTTAATTTCTCGTGTACAGGGAGTACGCGACTTTGATTCAGGCCAATTAAGATTTTAAAAACTTTAGTTCAAAACTTCCCTTATGAATATATGCGGAAAAATTTGTTCGAAAATCAAGACACGTCAACATCACCGTCAAAGGTTCAAGAGAACTTTTTAACTAGCATACTTCTCAGCTTCATCAAGCGCAACTGACGATTTAATTCTTGACGGAAACAAAGACCGGGGGGTTCCAGACCTTGGACCCAATCCGTCAACTGCCTTATAAAGCTTCGTCACGCACTTCGCCGCAAGCGGCTCGATATCCGCGCAAATAAGATGCGTCGCCCTCATTCGCGCGCGTCATCCTGCTCTTTATCCCCGGGACTAGCGCTCTTGTCTCATCCGAGCGACTCGAAGCAAAGTGGACACGGAAAGAGAGAAAGAGAGAGAGAGGCCGAGGGCAGGAGAAATAAAAAAGCGAAAATAAGATGGATCGCGCGCCGATCGGGGCGCGTTGAGCCGGGTGATCAGTCACTTCCTCCGTGTCGGAATCAAGCTTTTTTCATCGCGCTCGACTCGACTGCTTTCACTCTTTCTCTCCCCACTTGGGCTTTTCTCTCTCTCTCTCTCTTTCTCCCCCCCGACGACCCTACTTTTGCCCCGGCGAACTTCGCGCAGCCGCTACTTTGCTCTTTGTGTACCCCATCGGCTCGGCGGTGTACGTCTCTTTTCTAGATTCTTCGGAAGATTTATTTTCTGTTTGCTTGTACGGGACGGTTCGCGCGGTGCCGTAACGGTTGAATTTTCTAAATTCGAGTCCGGTTAATAATCCAGTCGAAATAGCTTTTTTTGACGCATTTTGACATGCGCCGGAATCAGCCTAGTATTATTTTAAAAAAGTTCAGGTGGGGCAAATCGCTTCACCGAACCGCCCGAAAAAGTAGTTCAGGCAGTTCAGGGACGACCTTTACCCCTTCAAAAATTGGTTCGCTTAAAACTTAAAACATAGCTAAGCGTCACCAAAGCCTCATATTTTCCTTACTCATTAGTTTAAGGCACGAATTCTTAGCGCCGCCGCTGCCTTTTTGTACTCTCAACTTGACCTTTTCTCTTGCGACTCGCTTAGAAACCATTCCTCGCCACCTACCGGCTAAAGCGGTAAGTATTTTTAGCGGCGAATTCAAATGTGCGTTGAACTGCATTAAGTGCAATTAAATTTGCTACTAAAGAAGTATGTATTTTATTAGAAAATAACTGTTTAATGTTAAGCAATTTAATTCTTTTTTTATCCCTGTATTAATATGCAATTCATTGATTAATTTTTAGGTAAAGTTAAAATTCTTTTTTTTCCCTGGCGGGCCGAAGGTTCTATTACACCTCTCGGCGTCGAATCGGGAACGTTGTATTTCCTTCCTCGCTAGGCGGAAAAATAGTGTACGCTCCGCGGGAGGTAAAATGACAAGCCCACAGCGCGTGTTTGACACCCGAGCTTTCGGCTATGAGCTTACCAATACTTTACCTCCCTAGGTGCGTAATATACTATTATACTGCTCTGCAGCTATGAGACCCGAAATATTATTCAACTACCACAGTGTTCTGCGTTACATCAGTGTACCTCATCTCAGTATGCCGTTCCCACGGCAACGACCGAGTCGTCAGTGCCGAATCTACATCGCATTTTGCGAGAGAATTTCGGCCATCAAGGCGAAACAAAAAAGTTTCACAAAAAAAAAAAAAAAAAAAAAATCCTGCCAAAAAAAGCTGGCCATCGACGTTTTCTATCCGTTCACGTCCCTAAAGACGTGAAAATGCAGGGGTGGATAATACATAAAATTCAGTAATTAGAGCAATATCGATTAATTTAGCAAATACGTACTAAAGCTCTTAATGCAAAAGAGCAATTTCAAACTTCGCGAAAACAAGAAAATTCGTGAAACGCTAGAGATAAAAAATTTCAAAAAGGAAACTTAAAATTCTCTCTAGCAATACAATAAATATAAAGACATCGATTTAATCGCGAAATTATTACTTTCCTCAATCAGTGTTTTAATTCCGTTGTTTCAGATAAGTTACTTTCAGATCAGTGCGTGGGCTATTCTTCTCTTTTACTTGCCTCTCTCCTCGCGACAAAAATACGCAATGGGGTTCTCCTCCGGCTGTGTACTATCGATACAGTCGAGCCACGTTTTATTTTGTTACGGCGGCGAAGAAGAAAAGAGATGAAGAGGAAACGGGCGCCGGGCGCAAATTACTTTGGTACACTGTGCAATGCTTACCCAATGAGATTTCTCGTATCGCTCTTTGATACGAGGCAGCATTTGTTAAATTTGTTTGCTCGGGCGTAAAAATCGTTCCGCTGATTTGCCATTCGATTACGGCCACTGTTTTTATAAGACATTTATTTCGACGGCAAATTACTTCTGCTTTTTCGTTTTTTATTAGTTTTTAATGGAGATCTTGCTAAAGCTTTTGCAACTTACTCACTGTATTGAAACTGTATAGATAATTCTCTATCTGTACTTTGCTCCAAAACGACAAAAAGCTAAAGCTACCATATAAGTCAATAAATAATTCCCCGGCGCAGTTAGTAGACTCCCATAACAGACGCGGTACAAAAGCGGTCCGTCCGAAAATGTTCCAAGTCTCCTATAATTTAGCATCCCCGGGCAACAGCACCGCTCGCGTACATAAGACCGTCTTTTTCACCAGTCTAGTCGCTCGCCATTATGCAGATGTACTTCTCCTCCACCCACCCCCCCCCCACCCCCTATGACTAACCGGTCACTCCTACTCCGGGATAAATCGAGAAGAGGCGGTAGTGGCGCGGCGCGCAAAAGTTACGGGGATAAGGGACTTTGCCCCCTCCGCTGCCCTCGCGACAGACGCTGCGCCTCCAGTGATCTATGCGCCGCGAGGCGAGCCTGCGAGGGAGGGAGGGCGCGAAAAAACGGATATTCGCGAGTGGGTGGGCCGGGAAGCACGCCGACGCGCCGGGAGGAAAAGCGAGGAGAAAGAAAAGTGGCTCTTTCGCGCCGCCTGCCTGTCTGTCTGGCGAGAAGAGTTCGTGGATTATACATGCTGAAAGGTAAATTAGTGCTTTAGACGCAGGAAAAATGTTATTTCCCCCGGTGAGCGGATCATCTTTCTATTATGAATGCATTTTTTAGCAGAGCCCATTTGCGCGTTGTGCAGTGTAAATGAACTTAAAAAGAGGGTGAAATATTAAGAGAATATTAATATGTACTTTGGGAAATAAGTGATAAAGTGCTCGAAAAGTATTCCAGCTGAATTTAGTGAAATTATAATGCTGCCGCTGAATTCTTAGACTGCATGCTTTCTAAAACGGATGCTGTCTTGTAAGACGTGAAATTGAAAAAAAAAAAAAAATTGAAAAGCTAAGTGGCACAAAAAGCTTTATTACTCATCCAACTTTACCCAAAACTCAAAATTAATACAACCGCCAGCAAGCAGTCGCGTCGCGCTTCCGCGAAGCATCTTCGATTCAGACCAAGCAGCCCCGAATTTGTCAGGCAGTCCCGCCTAGCCGATTGTTTGTTACGCGGCGCGTGCAGGGAGCCGCTCCTCGGAAAGTTAGACATGCAGCCCGTGTACAATGCTCCTGCACTAGCTGGCACGTAGCGGCTTTATGACGGAACGCACGTGCGTCAACCCTCCGCTAGTCGCGGGCTCAGGAATGTCTTCCCTCTCGCGCTCTTCCCTGCACATCTCCCCCCGTCGAGAAGACGAGGGAGGAAAGAATGCGAAAGCCCAGCTTTCGAGAATAACAATGCTTTTATATTATTACACGCCGGAGGACATTTCGGATATTCCAGAGCCAGCGGGAGATCCTTATTCTCCCTGCCGATGTGCGTTCGCGTTCGCTGAGTAAATTTTAAGGGTCGCTCTCGGAATTCTGATGCTCCGCGGCGACTGAAAAATTATAAGCGGCGATTTTGATTCGCTTTAAAAACCGCCATCGAGAGGTGCGTGCAGTACATTGAGAAATACCCCGCGGGCGAAATCACAGCTCGCGAGGGGAAAAAAATGATCGAATTCCCCGTTAAATCATAACTCGCCTCCTTAAATCGAAGCCAAATATTTTTCGCGGAAGAGAGCTGTCCTCCTCGGCCCCTCTCGACTCACCTCCTCGCGAACATCCCCAGGATAACACGGCGGCGTCTCTCACGTAGCGGCTTTACGCGGCGGCGGGAGGCGTACTCGTCCGACCCTCGGCATTGCGCTTTATTTTTCGCCGGCGACGTGGCGCCGACTTGGAGGCGAGCTGCGAAAGAATGGCGAGGACGGCGCTGCCGGACAGTGCCTTGCATTTTAAGCAGCTGCGAGCGAGACGCTCGCCCGCGGACTCTGCCAAGTGCCATTCTTCCGCAGCCCCCGGGCTTGGCGAAGATGTCCTCGTGAATTATACCTTCGGACGTGGAGGCGCAATTTGCTTCTTCCCTCGGCGCTATCGCAAGCTCTCTCTCTCTCTCTCTCTCTCTCTCTCTCTCTCGTTCGTTTGTTTATTGTTATGCGAAGAGCCGGACTGGAGGAATATTTCATCCTACGGCAGGCGGGAGCTGCTCCTCCCCGAGGGGGTGGGGCCGCCGCGCGAATTTTGAAGGGAGAGTGCTAAGCCACATCGAGCGCCGGGAAATTGAGCCTTCCGCTTCGTGTTTGCGAGCTGCGAGCTTTATCGAGGGTGAAAGAAGTCGACGCTGCGTCTTTTGTTCCGCCGCCGCCGCCGATCGCTTCTTTTACGACTCGTCGCGGTTTCGTGGCGTCTGTGCTTTAGATCGTCTGCGGCGCATTATTTTGTTTGCAATAATAAAGTGTTTAGCAGCTTGTCGATTTTTCAAATCGACAAAGTTCCTTCGGGGTTTAAGGACTGTTTGCCAACTGTTTTCGTATCTTGCTCGAAACTCGAGAAAATTGAAGCGTGCGCGTAATCAGACGAAAAAGAATTGAGTGTTTTTGTACAATAAAATTTATTACTTCATTTCTCATTTATTTGATATGAACACAGGCCACGCGACCTAATTACAAAAATAAAAGTACAAATTTATTATTATTTTAGATACGAATTGCTCTAATCTTGTTGACCATCTTTCTTTTTTCCTAATTTCTTCATTTT
The DNA here is from genome assembly GCA_035582935.1 of Ormyrus thymus. Taxonomy (NCBI): domain Eukaryota; kingdom Metazoa; phylum Arthropoda; class Insecta; order Hymenoptera; family Ormyridae; genus Ormyrus; species Ormyrus thymus. The sequence continues at coordinate 634,563 of JAWWEM010000054.1, read as the reverse complement.
CCTGCCTCTTCTACGGAACTTCTTACGTCTACCTTGTTTCATCTTTGGTGCTAAAAAATTAATATTTTATATTTTTGAATTTAAAATAAAATGAAAATTTACAACATTATTACTAGAATATTGCTGAATAAGAAAAGCTTAAAATATACTAATGCGTATAAAATACATTAATTTAAAAATAAGGCGAAGGGAAACAAGTTTATAAAAAAAATTAGATTGTAACGGATTCTCGGCTCTAAATTACAAAGATTATTATTATTAATAACTCACTTGTTTCTGCTTTTTCGGGTTTCTGCTCCGGTGATTCTGCTTTTCCCTTGTCAGGCTTTTTTGTGGCTGTACCTGGAGCTACTGTGGTTACAGCCGATGGTGGAGCTACCGTGGCACTTTCTGACGGACATGCCAACAGGAAAGTCACAGCGAGAATGGCTAGAACGATAAAACCAGTAATCTTCATTTCAAATTCAGTTTCTTTTAAGATGTAGTTCTCCTACAAATCAAGCGTTAGAATAATTGAAAGTCGTTATTGTTGCCGAGACTTATATACGTTGCAGAAACGCTTCGCTTGAGGAAAACGATAAGGAAAATAAAAAACGAATAGAACAGTTTCTTGATAAGTGTTTTAAAACAGGTGAATTTGCAAGAAGAAACCTTGAGAGGCTGCAATAGTCCAAATAGGTACCAAAACAAACCATCTTCAAGGAATTTCTAAACGCTTTTAATTTCAAAACAAGGAAAAATCAAATATTTTCCTACTAAATTATTAAATGCCACTTTCAAGTCGCAGATCTAAAATGCACTTTATCCATCCGCTGCAAAACGGAATTGGAGCAATTATCAACACTGATACAGCCAGCGGTAGACAAAGATCGCGTTCGAAATCGCGCGTCTCCTGGGAAACGGCAAAGAGCAGACATCGAGAGGACCGCGGGGGGAAGCGCAATTCTTCCAGTGCTGCGGCTCTTTACATTTTTTAGTGTCTCTGGAGCATGCAGAGGACTCAATAGGGGTTGTCGCAGCTGGGTTTTGTTGCCGAGATATCCTTTGAATTATAAAGCCACTTGAGAAATTATTGATTTGACAAAGCTCCCGTCCAAGAGATGAAAATAAGAGTCATGATTATAATAAATAACTTTTGTTTTCTTGCAGAGTATAAACTTTATAACAAAAAGAAATTGTGGTGATTACGGGATACACTTTTTTTAAGAATATCTCGCATCAATGTGTGTGTATAAAATGTGATGCCTATGAAGTTAATAAATGAATTTTCTTTAATACAGTGTTTTTTTAATACTTTTTATATAGTTATTTTTAATTTTTTGTAGCTGATTTATTCGATTTTAATTTTCAGTTTGACATTTTTTTTTCACTTTCAAGTTTTTATCTTAAAACTGAATTACTGAACATAAAATTTTATAACAGATAAAATCGATTATTCTTAATTGTTAATCATTTTAAATTTTAAATTCCCGAATTGGCAAAATAATTTTTCAATGAGCCAGAGTAACCATTTATTGACGTTTACTAACGTAAACTTTTATTGTTGACGTCGATATAAGTGAGTAAGCGATAAAACATTTCCACGAAGAAACGTCAAAAATAATTAATTTGATAAAAATTTTAATACGCAAGCGGAGCATAAGTAATGCTTTCTGCTTTTTTAAATTAATACCGATAAATTCTCCGATGATCGATTAATTTTACCATATAATTGCTTTATAATTTAGTCCATTAAATCCTTACGAAATCTGTCTATTTCGTCAAAGCCAAATCGAAATAATGAACATAAAATCGTAAGAGCCTCGTTTGAGAGCCCCGAGTAAGTATAAAAAGTACCCAAAGCCATTGTCGATCTGTTCTCGTCAATTCGTCAGCGGTAGAATTAAAGCTCATTCTCCGAGAGCGATTCTCCTTTTCCATCCCCCGCGAGTACAAAGTCCCTCGCCGGGAACTTTGCAGACTCCCGCAATTTCCACGAAACGACGTCTATTTGTAATTCGGGGGGCCGACTGGCCAGCCGGCGGCTCTTTCCCTCTTTCGCTTCTGACTTTCGACGCGTGCAATTTGTGCGGTTTCTTCTGCTAAAAGTACAAATTACGCTCTGCCTTTGCGAGGTTTATTGTCCGACGACGCCGCGGAAGCCATACGCGCCGCGTCGCCGACGGCGCAGGGATTCGTGTCAAACCCGCTCCTCGTCCCGCCGATTTTCAATGCGTGCATGCGCGTGGAATTTCCCAAATCCTCTTTCGGCTTCTGCAGCGAATAAGGCGCAGCGTTTCTCGTCTGGCGGGAACGCGACGAAATTGCCGCTCGTTAATCCGACGGCGGTGCTGCCAGAAATTTCGAGCGTCGCCGAGCTTGTTTCATCGTTGTATTTTTTCAGTTAGTATACTGTGCTCCTGTTAATGCCACCTATTCGGCGGTAAAATGGAGAAAAGAAATGATATAATTCTTTTCTGCGAATTTTTTTGCAATGTAGAATATATTTCGTGTTATAAACTTTTTAAAGAGGATGTCATTCATGTATCTATTTTCCTGAAAGAGTCTCTTATAAGAAAAGGGTGTATACTTTCATCAAAGCTAAGGTTTAGAGCCAGATTATTGCAAAGTCCTAAATCCAGTTTTATCCAGACTTAAAGTCACTCATTTTATGCACCTACAATACGTTTTTTGTATGAGAGCAATAAGCTGAAGAGAGAGCTTTTGTACACTGAGAAAAATTTTTTTGAAAAATTACTATTTTAATAGCACTCGTGGGACACACGCATCTTCTAATAATTTT
>JAWWEM010000054.1:606138-631681 GCA_035582935.1 Ormyrus thymus | reverse complement strand
TTCCCTACAAAATCGCCACGTCCCACGATTGTAGCGAATTTTACGGTAATTTATATCGAAAAATTCTCTCAGTGTACCTAAGTTATCGTAATAAATATCTTGGAAAAGAGCATATGATAAATAGTGCCCTATCTCTCCCATGTTTAACGCTGAAACTTTCAAGTGCGACAAATAAAAAAACCAGACTCTTTTTACACGGGTGATCACATTCATAGCCTTTTTCCCAGACGATTTTAGTTAATCGACGTCTTCATAATATATTGAATGATACTAAAAATAATACATCGATAATTTTATCGCAAGCGAATCTCCAAAATTGATATCAGAGTAATTATAAGAATTCCGCGTCTAATGAGATGCATTTCACCCAGACAAATTTAAAATTCGTCTGTAACCTGCATTAATATTATCAGAATATACGACATATCGTAAGCTAATCCATTATTTTTTTTAATCCTACATATTTCATATTGATTAAAAAAAATGCTTTTTAATCAATATTAAAACAAAATTTTTTTAAATTGGATCAATTATGTGAGATTAGTATATGACATTTGCTGAGTAAATTAAGCTCTTCTGATTTTTATATATTTATACTTACAAGCAAACTGTGAATTTCGTATCCCATATATCAGTGTCAAGGTTTACACATTTTACAGAAGTTACTGATAAAACAGAAGTATTTTTCCAATCAATTTTATTAATTGTTTCGTTAAACATTTCCATAATGTCATCTTCCTTGCAACTGTGTGGTACACAAATCGATAAGCTTGGGATTAAATAATTAGATATATCACCCAGCAGAGTAAAATTTATAGAATACATGCAATGCTGACCACGAATGTTATATTTCGAGGTTTTATAGTGGACAGCAATACACTCGTCGTACATTCCAAGATCGACAACGTTTCCTTGCAAAATCCCCGAAGGAATTTTGGATGAGGCGTCTAGCACTGAAATATTTCAAACCGTAATATTATGTACTTGTTACTTGTACATATTTATTTTTCTTATAATCTATAAATTATGATTATTGTTGGGCACTGAATTAATGAATCCAACAAAAATTGTTACGGATACAATTTGCTCACATTGAGAAAGCATTTTTGACAATGCAGTTCGCAGCGTTTTATATATTGTGCATGTAAGAGAACGCATTTAAAATATTAAGAACGCATCATATAAAATGTATTCTATGTGACATATATACATCGAAGATAATTGAACTCTGTTGTCAAGTTGCAGTTGTCAGTTAGTTTTTAAAAGTTCTGTGTAAAAAGTTCAAATATGAGTCGTTTTTAATTTAAGTGCAAGCAAAATGAGTAAAGTTATACAAAGAAAAGTGCTGTTCTTTTTTTCGCGTGATTTCCCGATTCGATCGGGAACAAAAATAAAAGTCGATTTTCAAAATAGATTATGTATTGATATTTATTATGTTAATACTTAATAAATGTACTCAAAAAAAAGGTTAGCTACTTCAGGCGTAAGAATACAAAGTTTGCCAAAAATGTTAGATGCTTAAATTTCTCTGCATCCAAAATTAAACTCCACCACTACAGCGTGTGAATGTATGCAGTAAAAACTATTAAATTCTAAGCAAAAATAAATATTCTAAAAATTTTATTCAAAAAATAGAATGCCATATAAAACAATAATAGTGGTAAAATTTTATTAAAGGATATATAATGGAGTCATAGCCGACGTTCCGAACAAAACATTGAAATTTTCTTTAAGTAATAGTAGGATGAATTTGTAAGCTGGTATAGCGTAATAAACTTACTTTTTAATGCCCAATCTTCTTGTAGAGCCGATGCATTCATTAAGTGTTTAATATCCAGTTGACAAGTATAATCAATAGCACGCGTCTGTAAAGGTTCATTTTTCTTATAAGCACTAACTTGATTTTTTAATAAATTCTTTGGCTGCAATAATTCCAGCGTACTTTCCACATCGTTCTCTAAAATTTTTTCATATGTACTTTTTCTATCCGCGAGACTTAACGCGGAAGTAATGAATAAACAAATAAGTAATAAAAAATCGCTGGGCCGAGCCATTGTGGTGAATAGCAAATTATAACCTCTAGACTTGAATTAATCCATTAAATTAAAAATTGTCTGACATTTTTATACTCTTTATCACTGGCATTATCCCTTCTCCGATATTTTGATATAAAATTGGCAAAAGCACGTGTTTGAAAAAATGAGCGAAGATTCAATTTGATTCAATATGATATTATAATCAGACAAAATAATGATTAGTCATGGACGAAAATTTGAAAAGTATAAACTCACTTCTTTAATGATAAAAACATTATTGAATTAAACATGTTTTGTTTTGATTATGATAACCATCAATAAAGTATAAAAAAGCTTTCATTGAAAATAATCCAACTCTATTATGTATAAAAACTATTTATTTTTAAAAATATTTCCAAAATCTATTCTTTTTTAAGAAAAAAATCTTCTTTATTCATTGATCTTAAAAAATTTGCAAAATTATTGTAGTATATTTAAAAAAATGAGGTTCTTATTTTATACATGTTATGTCATGTTTAAAATAAGTTAAAGTATTACACGAAGGTTTATTATTATACTTGAGAGGAATAATAGTTAAGTTATGAAAGATAGAAGTTCGAGGAAAAATTATAATGACCAAAGCATCCAAGTTTAATAAGCAGTAATATAAAAACTATTTTAGATAAAGAAAAATGGGGTATATTCCTTATCCGATTTATCGTTGTTTAAATTATATCAACCCCTTTTAAAATATTTTTAATGTTTACATTTTTAATTATCAGTTTTCGATAATCCCAATACTCAACTTTAAGTTATTTGATTTTTTCTACAAAAGTTTCTCGCTGAAAAAAAATTGTGTATTATCTTTATTGGGCAACAATAAAAATAATTATTTTTTAAATATTTGTTAATTTGTTAAACTTAATTTAAGCTTTATTAGTTATACGGCACATTTAAAACTAGAAATTTATATCCCTTTATATATTTACGTAAAACGTGTTACATAAGCGCAAGCGTTGAAATTTAGAAATCGAAGGGCCGGATCGAACAACGACTTTTGCGCTCGAGTCGCGCGAGTCGCTTGTCTGATGGACTCGAGCGCGGAAGCTGTTAAACGATCCGGCCCTTCAATTAGGGCAAAAATGATGTATTTTAAATATAGTAAGTACAAATTCAAGATTGATACACCTCAACAACCGTATAATAAACATATTGTTCTATACAGTAGTGCAATAATGGGGAATGTAAAATAAAAATAACCAAATTTTTGTATAAAAATTTATTTAAAAAAAGTTATTTAATATATAATAATATAACATAATTATTTTGTGTAGGAGATTATTTTGTGTAAACCGTCCATATTTAAAAAAACCAGCTTTTCTAAAGTACGATTAAAGACATTGCTTGTTGGTGACAAAATTTTCTTGCTTAGAATCCGACGTAAATGAAAATTCTGAATACTTGTGAGCTTCAACGATTGTTGAAGAATGGCTAGTGAAGTAAAAATTATCAAGCCAATTTTTGGTTTCTTATAAAGGGGGGGGGGTATAACGTATTTATTGGCGATATGGCGATTTAACAAACTTTCAATTACCATATTATTCTAATCTACAAAATTTTGGACATACAGCAAATCGGGCCACCATTAACTGCGGCAAGATCCAACAAAAAGATTCATCACTATTTCCCAACGAGCTCCAGAGTTTTAGGAAGGAAAACAATTGAAATAACCAAAAGTGCAATCACTGGAGCCTGTATTAACTTGTGAAAATAAATGTATTAACTCGTTATTCTTTTCAGGGCGAGTAATGTTTCCAATTTATTTGAAGAGCTCTAGTTACCGAATATATTTATTTATAACTTCTCCACAGTAATAGAGATGCGTCATCTTTGATTTCAAGGTTGTTTCTTTACCATTCTTAGTATGCAGTAAAGGAAACTGACAGTACTAAATAATAGTAGCCGTTTCCTTTTTTTGTTGTGCACTTTTATAAATCTCACGCTACAATACATAGATCCAGTACAAAAATAAATATAAATAAAATTGTATTAATTACTTATTTTAGCTTATTTTTTACCTATTTGATTAACTGAATACCGAATTACACTTCGAAATCCAATTAAATTCGAATTTACAAGATTTTCCTCTCCCTGGATTACAAGTACGTTCATGTTTTATTTAAAATGCATTTGCAAGCATATAAAGCTCTGAATAAAAAATCGTGTATACACGAAAATATCCCCGTTGGAGAATCAAGCGAGGTTAATGGACAATGAGTGCGAGAACGTCTGCAAGGCAGTCGGGAAACTTTTGTATTATTCGTGATCGAGCTCTCCCTCACTGCCATCAAAAACAGGTGCGAAATCTCGATAAAATCCATAATTCATGAGCGATATACCGAGAGAGAGAGAGAGAGAGAGAGATAGAGAAAAAAACATATCTCGCGCTTCTCGCGCAGCCTCCATAATACTCCCTCTCTTCCCTCGAAATCGAAATATGAATATCTGAAGGGCGAGAGACGAAAAATAGAAGACAAGACTCTTCCGCCCAGCCGTTACCTATACCCCTCTTCCACATACTCGCTCGCCAAAATTAGATCGCTCGAATGAAATATAGAGAGAGAGAGACAGAGAGAGAGAAAGAAAGCGCCAGGCAGGGCAGCTCCCTGCTCCTTTTTAGAAATTTGATGCGTCTGGCGCGAATAAATCGCACGCACGCAAGGCGCCTTTTATTCTCGCTCTCCCTTAAACGCCTCGGCTCAAAAAGCCGGGCTTCTTTTCCTTGCGATAACTGACCCCTTCGCCCTCTGCGCATAAGTGTTTTACTCCGGCGAGGAGCAGCCCAGGAAGGCCCCATTCATTATGTTGCATTCACAGGGACGCGCGGAATTTCATAAAGGGGAGAGTCGGACGCCTCGCCGACAGATAAAGCCCTCCGGCTTTCGCGACTATCCTCTCTGCGCACCAGTTTTTTTTATTTCTTCATTAAACTCACCGACAGAAGATACCTTTTTCAACCAGTTTCAATTTATCTAATTAAAAGTTTTAATTAAAATAAATAAATGTCGCTTTTTAATGCGCTCGTAATCAGCAGCGAGCTTTTCGTGGATAACGAACGTTTTACTGCTTATCTACGATGAATAAAGACCTGCCGCGTGTGTGCGCGCGTGTGTATGCAGCTCTCTTGGACGGCGATGAAAAAATGAAATTTAAACCGCGAACGAGAATTTCTCTACCAAAGTACGAACTACGCCGGTTAGTCATGCAAGCTTTCGAACCGCTTTTATTGTAGCTAACCCAGTTTTCCTGCATAATCTTGGAAAATGTGCGATCGCTCGATAAATGCTGTCACCATGAAAATTTCAAATGAAATTTTAATATTTTTCGCGCTGAAACGTCCACTGTTCAAACAAGGTGCGCTTTATCCTTATCCACGGCAATTCTTTTCGTTTAAATTTATTAACACGCCGAAAGCGAGATTACTCGCAGACCTCGCATTTAAGCTACTTACCAAACAGAACAATTTCTATATTTTAATTACGAATGACGAATCGTTCGCAAGGGCTTATATTGGATTAACCCACACGAAGATGCGTGCGGCGCCGCAGCAAGGAGTGCTTTATTTTCGAGCCTAAAAAGCGCTTTAATTCCTCCGAGATATAAGTTTATCGCGTCAAAAAGAGAAAAGAAAAAAGAGCGAGGCATTTCTCCGCGCATATATATGAAGCCGCTCGCGACCGATGAACTCCGCGACGCCGACGGTGCCGATCGTGCGCTGAAATGAATTGAAATTTTTTAGCTTAACCCCGAAGTCACGAAATCCCATCGCGCAGCGTATAATGCGTTCGTATACGTCGGCCAGCGGCTACTTTCCTCGCCTTATCGTCAGTGGCAGCACGAACTCGTATTTATTTTTCATTAAAGCTCGCCGCGGTTGCTGTTGCTGCTGCTGCTGCTGCTGCTGCTGCTGCTGCTAGGCGTGACTCGGCTGCGAGAGCTTCGAGATTGCATCGTATTTTTAGTAGCGAAATCAGCCAATTGCCTACCGTCAAAATAGCCTACTGTCAATTATTCCCTGCCTCGAAATTATTCAATCCGCTTTCCCCATTCCGTTTGTTCGGAATTATTTTTTGATTTCTCGCCTACTTCTTCCTGCAACTTATTCTTTTGTTTTTAACAAGAAAACGCAAGGAATAATTTTTTTTTTTATTTAAAAGAAAGATTAATCCATCATTTTCTGAAAGAAAGTACAGGACTTAATTTCCTGCCCTGGCAAAAGCCGGAGCCGTATCCCTTATCGTCTCTCATCCTAATCCAAAACGAACGAATAAATACTTTCCCCGCTTCTCAGCGGCGAGCCTCAGCCCTTAACAAACTTTATTGCCCGGCAGAAGAAAGCGTCGGAGCGCTTTTTGCGCCCAGCCCAGACCTCCGACGCGGGGCAGTCTACCCCCTTGGAAGCCACGAGGAGCGAGCGGCGTCGAAGAAGAAGAAGGAGACGAAGAAAAGACCGCCGACGGCACAAAGTCTTCCTCGCAGATCGCCGGGCGGCAAAAAAGGTGACTTCTCTCCTCCGGGGGGTGATTCACGAGCGCACCGACACGCAATCTTTTTCTTTGTCTCGGCGACCACGCAGTCATCTGATAATATCCAGAAGCGATTTCGCCCCTCGGCAGGCCGGGAGAGCCTGACGCGGAAAAACACGGGCGCGGCGCATCCATCAAAGGCACGACTGACAGCTCTCGCAGCGCACTTTCGGCGCGACGTGATTTTCGGCCGGGGGCTACTTTCGAAATGAGCCGGCCGAGCGCGAGAGCGGCTGCGGAAAAAAGGCTAAGTGCAGCGATTGATGAGCGCGATTGGCCATTAATCTTGGCGAGCCCGATGGGCTTTATCATCAGCCGGAGGGTAAACAATGATTATGCCGCCGCGAGCTGTTTGACAAGTGTAGAGGGCTCAACTGGGGACGAGGAATAATTTATCAAAAATGTGTCTTATTTCGAAACGATCGATCTTAGTCGGGTATAATCTTGGGCAAATACAGTTGTATCACGTTCACTTGCGACTGATTTTAAATTGATTTAAAACTAGGTTTTACTGTCAATGATATAACATTATTTCTCTTCGTTAAAGATAATGCGGAATCAGATTTCCTCTTGGTGCTTGGCTTGGAAAAAAAGAAATGGAAATATCAAACTAAATTTATAAATGAAAATACAATTTTGGCCATATTGAGTTTAAACTTACATTTACAGCAGTGGCGGCCGAATATTTATTTCACATCCCGAGAATTGACAAGATAAACGAATTTTTAACTCGCTTGAAAAAACTAACGAACGACTGCTCCAGCCCCTTTCCCCGAAAGTTAAAATGAGAAAATTAGCGTTCCGCGCCCCATCCGCGCCCGGCTCCGCTGAAAATCATCTCCCAAAGCGAGAGAAAGCAAGGCTTCCGCAGCTCGCCGAGCGGACTTTGGCCCAAGTTTTTCAAAGGCCCTCTGCGTGCGCGCATGCAGCTTCCGATAAAAGTTGCGGCCGGTCGAGCGCCCCGAGTCACCACCCCCGCGCTGCCGCCGCCATATTTTACGTCCGACGGAAGCTTTGTCTTCGTTCGGTCGGGCGCGTGCATTCGCGACATTGTTTTCCTCGGAGATTTCGCGGCGAGGCGAAACGCCTGTGATTTATAAAGCGAGATTTCGGTATTTATTTTTTCGCCGGGGCTTTGCCGGGGCGCCGGCGCTTTTTTTTCTTTTTCTTCTTTTTTTTTTTTTTTTTTTTTTTTTTTTTCATTCTTCCCGCGCGAACGGGAAAAAAATGTAAATTACATACGTCGCGCTCGCCGGAAATAACTGTCTATGCCGCAGAATAGAGCGGTGCGTGGGCTGCCGGAATTTTCGACGCTCGCGAATCTATAAATGATTTACGCGGGAAATAGAGGACGCAAAAGTTGGGACGCCGCGTCGCTTGAAAAATGGAAAAAAAAGTATTTCTTTCAGATTTTCACGGCTGTTTTGTTCCAGTCTTCCGTCCCTTTCGATCACTTAATAAAATATGATCTTCATTTGGAAGTTGCATTGAAAGGAATATCAAATAATATTCAAGATTTTCCAAAGAATGCACGAAGCATTTCTTAGCCTATTGCCAGGGGAAAATTGAGGAATAAATAAAGTGAAAAAAATATTCAAAATACGAGATTGAACGATTATGAATTTTCGACAACTATTAAATCGGAATTTCTTAAATTTCTTACGAACTCTAATATAAGAGTTAGATAATACCGCCGAAGTCCAGCTTTCAAAATGACGTCTTCCAGCAAAAGTCCGGCGGCAATGAGAAACTCGAAAATCTTTGTGACTCGGCGTCGTCGACGACGTCACATAATACCTTTCTCATATAAGGCGTGTATTTTAGCGGAGCTTCGAGGATCGGCGCGGAAACTCATAAGGTCGAGGGCATCCTACGAGAAATGGGATTGAAGGGATAGTCCTGATGCGTCATAACAATGGGGATTCTGAAATTCTCGCCGAGCCCGGGATACCTCGAGTTTGAAATTTCGAATAACATTTTTATCCTCGAAATACTGAGGCCTTTTTTGCGAGAGAAAATGTATGTTTCCTATTAATTTTTCAAGCCCCTCTCAGAAAAGCTACATTTCGTAAAATAAATAAATGATGTCCATTAGGGAGCTCCACTCAGTGCCGCTGTAAAATAGATTTAAATAGCTATTATGAAAAGTACTGAAAAGGTAATTTAGCAATTTTAAATTATTTTTTTCGAATTAACGTTCGTCAGTTTTTAGATCCGTTAACTGGACTAGGAAACTGGAAATTAGGTTCGATAAGATAGTTTTGATAATAAATAATATAATTACAACTAAAAACTACCATCGTAATGTAATGGTTTAATCTATAAGTATAACTTTAAAACTTTACTCTGTTTAATGAAAATTCAATCAATTCAATCTTCTTTCAGCAGATTTTCTCGTATCGGTAGGGCAATAAATATTTAAGACATGAAATATCGACGCCCCTCCGCTGCTAGTCATGAGTTTGAAAAGTAGGTCAAGCAAAACGTATTATGGTGCACTGTATATTACCGCGCCTGTTTGCTCGCTCAAAAGCCGAAGGGCGTAAATAAGGAAGTTAAAAATTTACGGCGGAAGAAAAATTACCGCTCTCTTTTCCTAAGAGTTATGGGAAATTGATAGTACTAATATAATGAAACGAATCCTCGCAGATTTCAAATTTCTTTTTCATTCTGATTATCTGGTGTTGTGTCAAACGTATATCACCTTGTTTAGGTGTTTCCAATAATTTAAATCAACGGGTGTAAAACTTATTTGAGATTACAAAGTTTATACCGAACACGAGAAATTTATAAAAAAAAGTAATAAAACATTTTCGCAAGGAGTGAAACCGCATTTTCTTAGATCTTTTTCTTGTTTAAATTTAAATTTAAAAATCCACTCGTTCAAATAAAGAATAAAAAAGTTCATTGAAAAACAGAGTTATATAAGCTCAACTGTATTCCACGACCGCAGAAATGAATGAAAAATTATTCAGAAAACATTTTCCGCCGGCGAAGAGAATACTTGGCCGGAGCAAACCCTTTAAGAATATAAATTATAACTAGCTGCGCGACAAGATGCGCCTCTGCGAGCGGAATATTCGCGAGAGGAGGCGAGCAGCTGCGTCAGTTTAACGGTGAAAAGCAAATTTAGGAAAAAGCGCCGTACTTGTATAACGGCGCGGGCGAAGGGCGAGGGCGCGCACAGAGCTCCTTATTCGATAATGCAAATTTGCGCGTGCATCTGCCGGTTCGAAAGTAATCAGTAGTCTATCAGCTTCTCCCCTCCAGACCCGAGCCGAGAGACATCAAGCAGACCATAAAGAATGCAAAACAGAGCGAGCGGGAAGAGAGAGAGAGAGAGCGGAAATAAAAGGGTGCCGGGCAAACAAAGGTATATATAAGAAGAAAAGTGGAGCGAGCGAAAGAAAAAGGTATCAGAGAGGACTCGCGATGATAAGTTTCCCGGGGAGAAGCTGGGAGGGCGGAATACTTCGCAGCGCCGCTCGCGGCGGAGTAAGCTCTCCTCCTTCCCCTTCCCTCTTTCCGATATACGCTCGCCGAGAAAAAGGACGCGCGCGCGCGCGCGACTCGGGGATAATGCGAGGCCGCGCGCGCGTGGAGGCTGAAAGCTCCTCTCCGGGGAGGAAGATGACACCGGCCGCAGACGCGCAAAGTCTTTTCCGCGTCTGGGAGATCGCGGGGCACGTATGATTTCTGGCTGCTCTCCTCTCGGGGGCTGCGTTACGCGTCGCGGGAATGCGTTTAGCTTAGGATCTTGATCCAATTCGCTCCCCTGAAATATTTACAGCGCTCATCTTGTAAGCCTATCTTCCCGGTCCTTCTCCGTCTGGGCTATTTCTCTTTCTTTGCTCGCTCGGGCTTCGTTCGCCCCTGTTTATATATCTGCGCATGCTTCCTTATTGGTTTAGCGTACCTCCTCATCTCTCTCCCGCGTCTCCATTTGCACGGGAAATCAAAATGAATTGACCGTAAAGTGCTTTTGGGATTAATAGCACGAAGATTTTATGGACTGTGTACACGTAATAACAGAGATTTACCATTTTAATGAGAACACCGGAGATCATTGGTATTCTGTGAAACAAAGCTTCGTCCTTGAGGAAACGATAGTATAATATTAAAATGTAAAACCTCCCAATTCCACGCGATCGACATTTTATAAAATATTGATTTTACATATTTTAATATCTTTTATTTTGAAAATTTATACAACCAAATTAAATAGTCATTTGAGTGACTACCAGAGGATGTTTGCTTCCAGTAGAAGCTTCCTTTAAGCTCCTACTTCCTGCATTAGTGAGTTTTGGCTGGATCCAAAACTGCTTCTGCACGTATCATCGTGCAGTAAGAGTTTCCTTCTTTAAGTCTCACTGACCATTAAGGTCGCGTCTGATCTAACGCCCCTCCCATACTTTAGAGCCTTTATTCATCATTGATGCGCGCCACCTGTTCTGCTGTTACGTTTCCCGCGCAGATTTCTCGAAGATCTGCTTTCGCGTGTAAGTGGCAGTTTGTGCTCCGTTCCACGTTCCAGCTAGCGCGTGCGTTATTTTTCTTTGATGTGACATATAAGCTCGTTTCTTCAAAATTTCTTTGTGATATTTATTGACTAGCGTACAAGTCCTAGTTTTATTGTTTTTATTAACGCTCGTATAGTTCTACTACTATGGGTTCTCTCTCTTGCCTTCTTTATAAAAGACGCATGTCAGATTTCTTCCTTTTCAAAAAATTTCAAATTTTTTTAATTAAAAAAAATTTTTTTTATTTCATGCAGCTAAAATACGGATTTTTAATTGTTGAAATGTTCAAATTGTTGGAAATTTGGGTCATGTATTCTATATTCTGAAAAAGATAAATCTGACCCTGAAGGTGCGCCTTAAAAATACTTTTCACTTCTTCAAGTACAAGAAAAGATATGACACAAAAACGTCAAATTCACGGCCAAGCTGGAAATCATGAAAAATGTCAGACAGCTCGAAGTCTGCTTTGGAAAAAAGCACCTATTTTTACCATTCCGACAGTCGGTCTCATTCTCACTTGCGCGGCGTTCCCTCTAATTTTCCATCTCCCTCGGTCCAGCGTCCCAACATTCTCTCGGCGTTTTATCTCATTCGCCCTGTCATTCTCATTCCCTTTTCTCTGTACGCCCAGGGACCATTAAACTTTTCCCGGAAGCGAGAGGGTGGAATCGCCCGACGAGTCGTTCACTTTCCACCCTCCCTCCTATCTATATATCTGTCCGATCGGAATTTCGAATGGGGTCGAGGTACACGGCCGATTGGCGGACTGCCGCGTCGGGAGAAAGGGGAAAGCCGGGCGGAAGGGTGAGGGTAATCATGCCAATAAGTAACACGCGGCAATGGGTATTTAGAGCTTCTTCGAATGAAACGGGCTTCCCAATTTTCGCGAGGGTGTACAGGACCCTTTTATAGAGCTCGAGAACCGGAATTTATACGCAGATCAAGACGGGGAGTTCCATGCCCGAGAGGCTGCCTGCAAAAATAGAAATCCTCCCGAGTTTTTTTTTTTGAGTTGGTTTAAAAGGACCGATTCATACATTGCCGACCCTTAAGCTTAATTAATTCTTCACAAAAGATGGCTCCTGTTCGGTCGTTACGTTATTAGACCATCTGTTCCTTTTTTAATAATATATTTTTTTTTAAATAAAAAAAGAATCAATAATAATAATTCCACCAGTAATTTCACGGAATAAACAAGCAGCTCTTACAATTTTCTCTAAAAACAACACTTTTATAGGGCCATTTCAACGAGGTATCCTGTACACGAATAAGTGTGCTCAGCGGACTGACCGCTAATCGAATTAATTTTTTATTAGTTTCCAAGAGCATCAGTATTCCGGCTGCCTCGCCGTGCGTCTGTGTTTTCCCGACTTTTTTGGCCCCCGCAAGAAGAGGATGTAAGAGCAGACTTTTGGCGGCACCGGGCGTGTGAGAATAAATAAGGGAGGGCTGTAACGCCTCGATTCTCTCGGTACGTGCCTGAAATAGGAGAGCAATTGAGGGAAATCTAATTTATTTAATCTATCTTTAAAAAGGAGCCCAGACCGTTACCTTTCCTCCTTTTTTCTTCAACATACCTTCGCTAATAGGTATCGTTTGTTTCAGCGATAAATATCGATATTAGCTTTGCGGAGTAAAGCGGAAGTATAAAAGTAATTATAATTTCCGAAAAGGCAGCACTTGCAGTTTCTAAGGAATAAATAAAATCTCTTACAAATTGTAATGATATTTTTAAGACAGAGAAAAAGTTTATTTTAAATCTGATGTGAGTAAAGAGCAGAAAAATAAATAAGGGTTTGCATTATGATTTATACATATTTTTGAAGCTCAAACATTCTGCAGGCGTATGAAAATAAATAAACAGATTTAAAATATATTCATAAAATAAATAACAAGATTAAAGGCCAATAGTACGCTTTTTGAAAAATATATTACTAATATTTCAATTTCGTCCGTTTTATCTTTCTACGACACTTGAAGCAGTAATGCAAATATACAATGATATTTATAGTACCTTTTCATCTATTATATTTCAACTCCATTAATTTCAGCACTGCGAATATGAATTATTTTTGTTAAAGACAATCCTTGCAATACAAATAGTTAACTGAAATAAATATAATTTTCAGGTACAAATATATCGATTCTCCGTACAATAACTTATACTTGTAAGTTATTTTAAATAAAACGTTTGTTGACTCTCTAGCTTCCTTTTAATAACTTCTCAGTTTTCAGAATAAATACCGATACTCGGAGCAACTAAAGTTATTTAATTAAATCTTATCGGAATGCAATAGTCAGCATGACCATCGCAAAACTGACTCCGTGGGAAAAATGCTTTCCGTGAAAAATGAGCAATCATATTGCTTTCGACGCTGCATACGCGATTGAATTTCTTCCTTCCTCCTCGGATCGCAAATTTCTCCGATGGAATGCGGCTTTCCGATATATAAGCAAAGCCAAACGACGTGCCTTTGAGGGCACCGCTGCAAGGAGATGAAAAAAAAAAGCGGAGGGGGAGAGAGGAGCGAGAAAAAATCCGTGAAACAAAAGCGAGCGCGGCCGGAATTAAATTGCCTCGAGGGTGCGAAGGAGGAAGGAAGGAAATGGAAAAGTGGATGCACTCAGACACGCGCGAAGCTCAATATCTTTCTTTTTCTCTCCCTCCCTCTCGGCCGCGTGCAGCGCGTGGATGTTTCCGCTTTCGCGAGAAGTAGATAAAATCCATCAATCAGCAGACGCGCGAGATCTGATGCGAGCGCAAGCTGTTCTTTTACCTCGTTGGGGAGAAGGATTGTAACGCGTTGTTTCTTCTCGAGCCTCAGATTTTTGTAAAATCTTTAATTTTAGATTTTTTGTGTCTCCTTCTTACGTGCAGGATAATTTAATGGATTATTTGGGACTTGACTGACGTTATGTCATTAGACTGTTTAATAATTAAGTTTCTTGTAGTTAAAAATAAAGATTTGGCTAAGTTGTCTAAGACATATGGTTGTAAACACAACCGTTTCTACTTATCTGTACCTTTCAAAACAAGACTTTACGCGAGAGTTCAAATCCATTCATCAGTCCAAAATTTTCAGTACAAACACTGCAAAAAACTGTCTACTGACCCTTCCAGACTTGTTTGATTTCGGTCGCTGATACCCAAATCGGCGATGCGCCATAAAATTAAATAATTGATTTCTAAAACCTCCAGTAATGATCGATCCCGAAGCAGTAGAACCCTCAGCTATAAATAAATCGTATACTCGATAACTCGAGCTTTACTCGCTGAACTTGATATTTCGCGAGCTTACAACGTTACAATGTCCTGTCGGTGCAGTGCTGAGAAAAATTAGCGATTATCATCCAATAAACTTGGAAAATCGACTCGGCAACCCGACGACGTTTCCCCCCCCCCCCCCGGCAGCGTTTTCCATAACCCGCATACGCGCCGCGTTCCCGCGGGGTTATAAACTTGTAAAGTTTCGCATACGCGAGAATCGAAGCGGCGCCGCGCGCTCATGTACGGCCGATATAACGGGGCGGCGCGGCGTTCGAATTTCTCTTGTCTTGCGGCCGTAGCGATACCGTATGATAGTGGAATATTACACGTAACGAGTTACGCGAAGCACGAAAATATACAATAATGAGAGTGCGGCCTCTGCGCTGCGGGAACTCGCAGCCAGTTACCGTGCGCGTATAGCTTGTTGCTCGTAATATCCAATCAAAGTTTTAGTGTGGCATTCAAATCAGGAGTATCGCCGCAAACTGATATTGAGTGCTTAAATTTCCGCGCAAGATATCTCGTATTAACGCAGCCCCGACAATATCCCTTCCGAAGGGCATTAAAAGAGAGAGAAATTAACAGCGGAAGACAAAGCGCCGCGCGAGTCCCCGGCAACAAGCTCGACTTATCCCCCCCCCCCCCCGAAAGCCCGGGATATAGAGACGTGTGTATCGACGCGTGCGCTCATCGAAGCCAAAACTCCTAAGCCCTCGCCTCCTCTCTGTCTCCCTTACGGCGGTCGACGACGACACGAAGACAGAAACTCAGACGCTCCTCGGAGGGAAAGATCTCTCCTGTTCGCCTTACGCCGACAATCCCGTGCGTGAACAACGGCCCCGAGATTTCGAGCGAGAGTCAAGAACGAAGCGCGACTCCTGCCGAAATTCCGGCTTAAGCTACTTCCCCCGAATTCCGAGTTTCAGCTTTAATCTTACACAACCGTTGGCGAACTAAGATCCAAACCGAATCCCCGACATTCCCTTGGAAGCGAAGCTCTCGACTTGCGTTAAGTTTACCAATATTCCATACACTCGCCCTGAAGTTTGTTGCGTTCTGCATTATATGGGAAAGTCCGTCGGATACCGAGGGGGTCTATTGTCTCGACGAGGTCAACGCATCGACCGCCCTCCCCCCGCTCCGCGTATAACCGCCTCGGCAGTTGGGATATTTCAGCAAGTTTTCCGGACCATTTCGCGGGAGCTTCGGGAGAGGAGCGAGGCTTCTAAAAAGTTTCGACGCACGCCGAGATTTCGGCGCCCGTTAACGGCGCCCCCCCCCCCCGCCGCGGAGTTCGATGTTCGCGGGGATAAAGAGTGCGTCGAGGGTTCTCGGGCTTAGACGCGCGCCTCTGTCTGCGGAGAGGCCCCTATGTTCCTTTTACCCTCTCCGCGTACGACACAATTGGATTTACTTGCTCGAGCCCCGGGATCTTTATGAAGTTTTGCACGCGGGGAAATGGATGCGTAACTCTTGTTCCGCGAGTCTATTTACTCTTTCGACAATCGGATGCTTGTCATTTTTATTAGAGTACTCGTTTTCCTGCGGCGAGGCACGCTGTTTGGCTGATTTTAAATTATTTTCTCAAACCACGTACGTATGTGAGAAATGATGATTTTACGAGAAGCGATTCCTGTGAAGATTTTATGTTTGCTTAGAAAGTATAAGATCTCGAGGACCAAAATTTGGAGGTATTTTTAATATAACGAAATTTGCCTGGGGAACGATCATCCTTCAGTAACTCCGTGCACAATGCATAAAGTTTCACGACCGCACTAACAATGTTCATCATGAGGCTTAAATGCATAAAAGAATAATTTCGACGCTATACGTAATCTGCACGAGATTTAAATTTCAACAAGCTATTATTAATTTATTTATTCAGTTATTCCACTTTAAGATCAAGAGCAAAAACGTAGAGCAAATCTTTTATCCTCTTCCGCCGCAAAATGTACCTTTATTTATTCAGAATGGATTTTATTCCTATCATTGAAAGATTTAAATACTCCTACATTATATCGCGTGGGCGAATTAAGGCTTTTAAAGAAAAAGCTTATTATTTGCATTATGCAACCGCCTGAAGCATTGTTTGGTATCTGTAAGCGCTTATATGTAATTGCTTTAAAAGCTGTACGCTTAAATTGATACAGTAAAGCTTTAAACCACGTTTATGGATTTGTATTACTTTATTAGCAATCAATGAATTTGTTATTTTGATTAATTCTAATAAGATAATATAAATGCTATACTAATTTTCAAAGTACCCAGAGAAAAAATGAATCGCCAATTTTATTTTACAATATAAATTCAAGTGCAAAATTATATACATATAAATTTAGACGATTACTCTGAATATTGACTTTGAGGCAAATTATAGGACTGTAACAATCCAGACGCTGTATTGAAGTTTCGCTATAAGCTTCTGCGAACAGATGTATGTGTATATATATTAAACAAATAACGAAACTACAATAAAGTCTTTGAATTGAATTTCATGCTATTCATATATTTGGCAGTAACGTTACGTAATTTGTACATTCTTGTATGTTGTTAATTAATTAACTACTTAAAAAAATAACATTTGCTTAAGTTCTAATATGCTTGCATGAACTCGAAATTTGTATGTTTTGGAATAATATTTTTGTTGGGAATCAAATTTTGTTATGCCTAAAATCTAAAACAAGGAGAGTTTTTTATGTTTGCATAGCGGATTTTATTTTATCTTTAGGATGTTTTCTATAAAATATAAAGAAAGCCTCGTCGATGTTTGTTAAATCACTTATAACTTCGAAATAATAAACTGTCGGGTATTCTTTCTAATGAAATAGGATTCGCAGTGTTATAAAATTACTAAACAATCTTTATTACTATATAAATTTACTATAAAATTAGCATAAAAAATTTTCAAAAATCATCAACGCAATTTTAGCTTGTTCGACTGTAAACCTTCGGTAAATGATAACTTTTGAATAAATAAAGATTTTTTGGTAATTCTTTTTTTCATTCGATAGGATTTCTTCTCAACTTTCCAAAACTTTGAACTAGAATTCTCTACAATTTGATGTAAAGTTATAGTTTGAACAAGCATTAATTTTACTTACATTTTACCTAACTCATACCCTTTGAATAATTGAGAGTTAATGAATGAACATGACGTCCTTTATGTTAGAGAACATATCTCTCGAAGTTAAACCAAACAAGTGAGACTCCTCGTTAACATCAATTCATCTTCTTCCTAAAAATTACTTTTCTTAAAAGTTCTTGCACATGAAATCGAATCACTTAAAAGTCTTCGCATACCTCCTCGGCTTAGATGTAATTAAATTTGACAAAAGCAAATTAAAACTCGATCATCCGCTATCACTTCCTCGCGATAGGCTCGTCTGTCCAGCACGGCGGTCAGATAAAGCAAATCGGGTCTGAGGACGGTATCGTGGTTCAACGCAGAGCTTGTCGATGGACAAAGCGAACGAGTCGAATGAGCGCCGTATCTCCGTGAGAGACTCGCCTCGGGTCTCCGGCAGCATTATCATCGAAGCGATCGTGTGTGCTAGCTGATGATCGCCAGCGCATCCAGAACGAGTGCTCGGGCCTGTGCGAGCTTGAGATCACCTGTTGATGTGGTCAATGGAGAAACGGGCACGGATAACAACGTTAATTCGGGTGTGAGCAGGCCCGTAATTTGACCAATCTTCTATGAGTTTGTGGGGGATAATGTGCGAAAGAGGTTTTAAAAGAGGTTCTTTAATTATTAAAAAATGTAATCACGTTGACTAAAAATCTGTACGTTGATAACTCTAGGATAAATTTGAAATGTGGGAAAAAATTAGATTGTTAAAAAAAATTAAATAAAGTTAAGAATAAAATAAGTGTTAATATTTTTTATTACATCAGCTTTTGAATATAAATGTGAAACCTTTAAAAAAAGATAAAAGATAATAGATCTGTGACAAAAAAGATGCAAAGGAAAAGAAGCAAAAAGAACTTTATCTATAGCAGAAACTATTTTTATGATGCGACATTACCTTATCGTCAAAAGGCAAGCTAAAGTAGTATGTGGCTGACTGTAGGAAGACGCAATATATTGTGGTGGAAGAAATTCGACTCGCGTCACTCGTTTACCTGCCAGACGTTGTATTATATGGTTTCAGTAACGGTAAGTAGTAGGATAAGCAGTTTTAGGGAGTCGCACTTTAATATGTGAGAATCACATATCTCAAGGTTCGCAAATCGGCATAAGGATACACAATGATTTATTTCTTCTGTAATCGATAAATGATATATAGTTTTAAGATTTCGGAATAAAAGTTAAGTTACTATCATACTTAACCAATTTAAAAAATGTATTATCAAAGTGCAATAAACAATATTTAAAGTTTAATGATTTTAAATGATTATTTGTTATTTCATGAGAAATAAGAAACTGCAATGATTATTAAAGAAATCAAAATTAAATTTTGGAAATTACTTTAGGTACAAATTATAATGTTTAATATAATTAATTATAAATTTAATATTTGAGAAATTTCTCAATGATATTACTTTACGAAATTAACAACCAACTGAATTTAATTTTAATTAAATTTCAATGCACGTACACTGACAAATTAAATTTTCAAAATTATTAAGAAGATTGTAACATATAATGAATGAAGTTATTAATATTACAAATATAATACAGAATAAGCCAATACAAATATTTATTCCTACACCGCTACGTCATCTACAATTCGCATAATAATTGCCTTTCTTCAAACTATTGCGGTAGATTTAAAACAATAAAACGTCCTTTCTTACCAGCATTGATAACTATCAACGCTACAAAGAACTTTGATTCATATCGCGACAATCAATTCGCAGCTCACCCGATCGTTCACCGCAATTAACAATTCAACACGGCGCGCTTACGGGTGTCCTCATCGGTATTTGGTGTGCGGCCAAAGTCACGCGGACGCAAGAATCAAGCACCGGCGCGACCGCACTAAATTGCCCTTGTACATTTTTCACGCGCCAAGCGCCGAGATTTATAACGCGATGAAAATAAAGCTCTTACCCTCTCTCCACCCTGCGAAGGGACACTTTATAACGGCGCTATTTTAAACTTGCCGTCGCCAGCCTAATACTTATCATTCCCGCGGAACGGTTGAATGAAACAGTTGCGTAACGTACGAAGTAGCACGGAGTTCTTTAGAGCGACGGGGCACCGCATTAATTTATAATTTAGCCTCTTTTTATTTCTACTCTAGCAGTCT
The DNA here is from genome assembly GCA_035582935.1 of Ormyrus thymus. Taxonomy (NCBI): domain Eukaryota; kingdom Metazoa; phylum Arthropoda; class Insecta; order Hymenoptera; family Ormyridae; genus Ormyrus; species Ormyrus thymus. The sequence continues at coordinate 612,040 of JAWWEM010000054.1, read as the reverse complement.
TAAACTGTTATTCTATACTTTTCGCGAATGCAGAGTGTAAGATTCATATCTTTTTTTAAAGATAACTTCCTATTAACCGCATCCTCTCTTTCGCCCTTTACGCATATTTTCCTTATTTTTATCTTATTATTAAATAGTATTATTTATTTTTTATCTTTTTCACTGGAAACGAATGTTCATACATTCATTACGCACAACGCAACAGGAAAAAAAAACTTTGAAGCGCGAAATAGCGAAAGGAAGCAATAACGAGGATTGCAGTGCGCAGGTCGGTACAATAATCACCGGGCGTGCAAATGCAGCCAAGAGTCACGTCGCGAAGCCTGCGGATGCAACAATATTCGATTCACCAACTCCGGCTGCAGCTGCTAACTGCCGATAACAAGCGCGATCCTGCGGTGCGCCCCGAGCACGTTCACTCCCCTCCCGTCCGCGCGATTTTCAGTGTCGCCCGACCGCCGATCGGGACTGCACCAAACACGCTCTGCGCGGAGCGGCGCGTACGCACGGCGCGGCCGACAAGTGCGGCGCATTAGCTGTGTGTTTTCGAAGATAAGGCGCGGTTTGTATGCAGTGGTCAGTGCAAGCACTGCAACGGAATGATTTAGAACCGGCGACGGGGATGCTGGAGCTGCGAGGGAAAAGATCGACCACTTGTCTTTGAGAAGGGAGTTGGTTGAGCTTGAGGATGAGAAGAGAATGGAGACGGTTCGTTTCATGGGGAAATAATAATATGCGTTTTAGAATTAGTGCTAATTCTTTTATGTAACTATATGTATCAACTCAATGCATACAAAACCTTATAGATTGAAAGAATTTTCTATAAAAGCAGAACTTAATACTTTTTAAAAGTACTAATCGCGTGGCTTATACTTTACAAAATATAAAATCGTTTATACTTTTTATAAAAGTATAAATCTTGCGACTTATACTTTGTTGCCTAATACTTTATACTTTTGGGTTTAGAGTGTACATTTTTAAACAAATTTTATCATAAAATATGGTTTATCTTGATAATAGTTTATTATAATTATATTATTCTGAGAAAACATTATTTTTATACTGAAATTGTGCTTTGAAAAATAACATAAAATAATTTAAAGTATTAAAACCTGCACTTTAAAATTTATTTTTAGAAATTACTATTTTTTTATTATTAAAAAACTATAACAGGCTAATAATATCAAACGTATATTGTACGAATCATTGTTATTACATCTTAATTATTTATACAAAATTATTAATTACATACATTTTAACTACAAAATCTAAATTTTCCGTAGTTGCAGACTAAAAGTGTTTATTAATTATGTTACACAATAAAAACATTCAGTCTATATATATTTTTTACTGTCTAAAAAGTATAAATTAACAATCAAAGAACTCAATTAAATTTTTAAAACAAATATTATAATTGAGTTAAAATTTTACTTCGATGTATTTTAGCTTTTAAAAAAATTCTAAAAGTTCTGGTTCAGTTTGCCGTTCGTGTTAATAAATAGTAAGTATTAAGAGGTCGTTATCACAGTTTAGGATTAGATATTTACAAATTGTCATACAACATTTTAATAAAAGATAATCATTTTCTCACGCACCCGCACACCTCTCAGCGCAAAGCCCCTTCACCACTCTTGACTATCTGGCCAGCAGGTACGATTCTAATATTTGGAAGTCGAGGCAGCAGCTCCGCAGGCTTCGACGAAGAGGAGGACGACTCCAGCAAGCGCTGTATCTCGACGAGGCTCTTGCCGCGAGTCTCCGGCAGCATTATCAGCAGGACGATCGTGTGCAAGACGGTGATGATCCCTGCCGCCCAAAACGAGTACTCCTCGCCGTACGATGTGGCGATCACCTGTTGAAGCAGAGAGACAGAACAGCATTATACTCTCCCGCTCGCTCGTTAATCCGAGGCGCAAACTGCGAGCCGAACGATCTTCCTTTTTTTACGGCGATGAACAGCGAAACGTGATCATTTTTTACGAGCATGAGTCTATAACAGCGCACTGACGAGCCACTGCCGTCGCGCTTGTTATTTTCCTGGGATATTAAACTCATACAAGAGAAACTAATATCGTTAAAAGCGCTAATTCATTACACTAAGAGGACAAATACTTTTAAAAAATATTATTTACTTTTTTAAATATATTATTCCTTCATAAATTAAGTGCACGTTAGAGTCAAATATTAATATATAATTTTACTTAATAGTAAACAATGCGAGTAAGTTCATAATATTAATTAATAATAAGGGCATAGTTAATAGAGTTAAAATAATAAAATTACTCTCGCACGCAAACTACATTAATAATAATAATAATAATAGCTAAGGTTTTACCTGCCACATTTTTGTGATGAAAAATATGGAGACACACACAGTCGTATTCTGGGCAGCGGCACCCAAATTTCGAGCATCCATGGACAGACACTCAGCTGCAATGATGGTCGCCATTGTGGCCAGTCCGAGTCCGTAAGATAAAGCAAATACAACGATGGAAATTATCGGTAAAATTCCAGAGTCGATCGTTCCTCGAAAGCAAAGCCCGAGCAGAATCATGGAACCAGCACAGACCAAGGAACTACTGCTGACTAGAAAACGTCGACCAACTCGTTCGACTAGACAGCCGCTGGCGAAGGTACAGCAGAACTCAATCAGACCAAGAAGTAAAGATACATAACGGCCTCGGATGATTGAGGAGCCCAACTTCTCGAACGACAGCTCGGCGTAAGAATACATTGCTGCCATACCAGAGAATTGCTGGGCTATAAAAAGTAGATAAATTTGAATAAACATTTAAATCGACGATTTCAATACAATACATAATAATAAAGCGTGCATAAAGTCAATCAACTGCATACAAATTTTTTTTGTAATAAAATCATGTGTATAAAAGTCTTAAATAACTTTAAATCAGAATATTTTTCGCGCACAAACATTTCTGTTTTACTCAAACAATGCGCTGCGAAGAAAAAGAAGAATAAAAATGAAATCAAAGTGTTCACGAATAGGGTTTTGATGTTGCATATATTGGACGTCGACGCGAGAATTTCTACATGTTTCACTTCAAAGAGAAGATATTACTATGGGGCCATGATTGATTTTAGTATATACAATACTTTGAATGTAAAATTCTTTGGGTTTTATTGCGGGTTCAATACAAAGCACTCTAAATGTACCCAGTTTATTGATTAAATTGAATAAACATTTCTTTTTTATTATTTGAAATCGAAAGTTTTGTGAAAAGTCGAATTAATATTTAAATAAAAAGTTATAAAATCATCATTAATATTTCATGTCAGGCTAATTTAATGGAAAACATTTATAATAAACTTAAATTGTAACGTTTAACTTTACATTTATTCATAAATTAATTACTTTTATAAAAACCTACTCACCAGTTGTAAGTAAAACGACCAATAATATAGCTTTTCTATTGGACACACTTCCGAATCCTCGCCTAAGATTAATCCATATTCCATCACTCTCGCAATTAGTATTCAAAGCAGTTTTTTCCACGAATTCCGTTATCTGCTCGAACTCCAGGTGAACATCTCCTTTGCCTCTCAGCCGTCGAAGACTTTCAAGAGCTTCATCGGGTCTACCCTGCTTTAGTAACCAAAACGGTGTCTCCGGTGTGACAAAAATGTACAAACTGGCAAGCAATAATACTACTGTCAGGTACAACGCCACGGCAGCAGAAAGGGTCGTTATAGGTCCGATAATGAAGGATTGCAGGACTCCTATGTGAATGGAAGCGCAAAACATGACGGACATGCTGCTGCGTAATCGTCGAGTTGATATTTCCGAGAGGTACATCTCCGTTTGATGGCACATCATACCACCGCCCAAACCTATTATGATGCGGCCGACCACGAATTGCTGGAAGTCAATAAAAGTAGGTACATTAATAAATGGAAGTGGATAGCCCTACTTGGAGCTACAAGCACATTTAGCAATGAATCTAAACATCTAAGTAAGAATACTTTTATTTATATGTAATCAACTTTTTCTTATAAAATTATAATACCGATGAGAACTTATTTAGATATCCAGTGCCTCAATTCTTAGAATTGTGTTAAATTAAAATAATTAATTACATTTGTAGTAAAAAGTTCCTAACCCGTGGTAACGTTTTCCTCAATTTAAATATCAGTGCAAACAATAAATTTTTAAAAACTACGGTTTTCATTATAAGCACCTGCATTCAGCTGTATTTATTGTACAAGTTCTTACATGCAAAGTGTGGTCACGTGTTACTTTATGCACCGCAAAAGCCGCTTTCGTCCTCGAGATTCAAGCTGCCAGCATACCTGGTAGATTTGCAAGTGCAAACCGCCCTAAATTACTTTGGCGTACTTTTGCATGAGCGTAGCATCATATAATTCAAAACTGAATGGAAACGGGCAGATTTTTAAATGCGATGACCCAGTTTACTTCAAATCAGTTTTTAAAACGGAGTTTTTTAAATAAAAAATTAAACGAATAAGATATGATAGCATGTCGGATGAAAAAAATGTTTTTAAAAATCCGCATGTACGTAATTTCCTTTTAATTTTAACTAAAAACAAAATGCATAATCGAGTAGAATTCTTTACGGATCAATAAATTCTCACCCAAAAAGAGCTCGCAGCGGCGACGATGGACCAGCCAAGAGCGAGCGGCACCGAGGCGAAAATAAACAATTTTCGCTTTCCAAACCGACTCGCTACAACCATGGAGATGAAGCCACCCACTAACATGCCCAAAAAGAGGATGCCAGAGATCGTAGAGGCCTCGGGGTCAGTAAAGCCCATTGATGGTGACAGCAATTTCGGCATTGCCGCCTGGGGCCAGCCCGCTACATGACCCACAGCCACGCCATTTAAACATGCTAAAAAATTGGAAACAGTGGAGTAGTTTTTTAATTAATACTGTTGAAAGGAAAAAATACGAGCGTGATTAAATGGAAGGATTTTAGTTTTTTTTTTTTAGGAGGGGGGAATAATGAAATTTAAAAGTTTTTCTGTAATGCAAATTTGCACAATAAAAGTTTTTGCGATATCTATGTGTGAAGAATAATATTTTTATAAATAAATATAATTAAATTATTTTATACGATGCTTTCTCCATAAAGGAAAGATTTCATTTAAAAAATTGGGCTTCTTTTTTTTTTAAAAATAAAGTTTGTTTAAAAAACTTATTTCATAAGCATTTACACCTTAAAAGGGGTAAAGATTCTTTGTTGACACAAATGATAAAAGTTAATATTATATTATTTAGAATAGAACAAAAATCAAAGGGTAAACCAGATTTTGATAACTTTTTATAAGTAATGATTTAAATTCTAAAATAATTATGGAGCATATGACAAAAATAAGGAAAAAAATTTACAAGCATTATTTCCTCTTATAATTCAAGTACTTTGTATTTTAAAATGAAGAAAACAGAAGATGACTTTAGCTTATGCTATCATTACAAAACAATTATAAAAAATTATTTTTGATATAATCAATTAAAAGTCGAATAAATGACCAACAATATAAAATCGGTAGATCTTTTAAATAAAAAATTATTTATACATATTTTTTTTTGTAACTGTAAACATATTTTTAATTTTTGTAAAATAAAAATATAAGCTAATATCAATACCGATATTTTTCCGAAAATCAATAAAATGGACAAAAGAAAGCATTTTTTTTAAAGAATAATCCATATAAATTTTAGTAATATAAGATAACGTAATAAAGAATCCAAAGAAATTCAATTCTAATTAGTCAAATATAATCAATAATCATGGAAGATAGTCTTAGAATATCTACACACACGCAACACTGTATACATAATAGAAGAGGCGTGTTAAAATAAAATAAATATTCAACTTTCTTAAACACTAACAATAATTAGATTCTTTTAAATCTACTGTTT
>JAWWEM010000054.1:566488-594506 GCA_035582935.1 Ormyrus thymus | reverse complement strand
AATCGTTTTTTTTCTTCTCATATCTCAAGTTACGATACAGAATAGTAATTTTTACTCCTTTTTTTCTCTCAGTGTATTGATGAATGATTTGCGTGGTTACATAGAAAGGCTATGAGAACCCTCAAAGGTATTAAATGTATAATCCTATCAATTAAAATGATATTAAATTTTGTATAATATTAAATGAAGAATTTGCAACAAATGCTACAAATTAATATTGAATAAATAAAAGGAATAAGTTCAAATAGAAGTATACATATATACTACGTTTAAATATAGTACATAACAATATAAAATTTATTTAATATTAATATTAAATAACCACAAATTCGTAGACTGACACAATTTTTCGTTAAAATTTACGAAAAAAAACCCGTATAAAAATTACGAGACGAATCGTAATAGTGAGACCATTTGGGATTTTTTTCATGAATACGACGCCACGCAAAAAATTTGACTGACTGTCTCGTGAAAATTATCAATCTCCTGAGCAACCGTAATAAGCCATAAATAAGATAATAGTAATTCAGTAAAATTTAATTGAGCGTATATTAATTGTTCCGTGTCGTACTGTAATTATTTAAATTATTTATGATGTTACTGTAAATCTTTACACTCAGGTCAACCATCCTAGGTTTACGGGTGCCGTACTCGTAATCTTTATTGATAAATTCTATCCGTGTATAAATTCTACATCTTGAGTTTAAATAATAAAGAAAAGTATTATCATTCAATGACTACATCCTCTGGAGTTTTAAGGCCGTATTAAACGACATTTAAACAAGCGGTTTGTAATCTCTATAGAGAATATTATCAAGTCTCAGTCGAACTTAAATTATTCTCTAGAATAAAATGCGTCTCTCTTCATTCTCAGTCCGTCATTAGAATTTTCGAAACGTCAGTCCGTCAATTCGGAATACCTTGACAAAAAAACCCCTTTTTTCGTAACGCCAATATCGAAAACCGTGCGAGGCCGTCGCGTAATTAGTGCACCCTTTGATGCAGAAAATGAAAAAAAAGCGCCACAACGGCGAGCGTCCTGTCGTTACACATATTAGCTTATATCGCGGCAGCGCGGAGCTTGAATCACTCTGGACTTGTCGGGGAAATGCAATAACGCTCATAAAATCAAAGCGAATTTCTCCCTCCCTTCGTAATAAATATCAAATACAGGCGTAGGCGCGTTCAATCCCGCTCCCGTACGTTCGTGCGTTCGCGTATATCCGAGAGCAGGTATACGAGCTATGATGTATATGGGATCGGACAGTGCATAACGCAATCATGGGTCAATAATTGTCGATATGGAAACAAATTCAAAAAGCTTGCTCATCTAGTCGTAAAGCATGAGTTTTGTTTAACTACGTAACGCGCAATTAGACAGAATCTCTGATTAATCGATAGAGTGTTATTTGTAATTGACGGTTAGAAATTAAGTCACTGTTTGTAAATGCGATTCGAAAATAACTGTGCAGTTGAAAAAGATAATTTATTTATTTATTGAATAAAATGTTAAAATTAAAGGATTTCGAATTCACGCAGAGACAGATTAATGCAATCAGACGGAATCTCTGATTAATAGATGGCATTTTATTTGTAATAGACGTTTAGAAATTAAATTAGTGCTTGGAAATATGTACAATATAAAAATAACTGCGCAGCTGCAAAAGATATTTTAATTCTGATAATAAAAAGTTAACTTTATGAGTAAAAGGATCTTTTACCGGATTTAATTTTCCATTTATTAAAATTAAAAGACTCAGAATCCACACAGAGAACCCAACACGCGCAGCTCTATCTTTTTTAATTAACAATCCTCGCCGGTCAGCGTAAAACTCGTGCCTTTGAGAACCACCGCCATACTAATGCCCAAAGCCCGCGTCCTCGCATAAATCCCAAGTAATGAAGAGAAAAGGATCTGAAAAAGCAAATGGCAGGAATCAGTAAAAGACAGTAACGAGGCGATTAGCTGAAACAAAAGCGGCGCGCAAAGTGGAGGGTGATTAAAAAAGCTCAAAGATCCCGCGGAATGCTAACGAAGCAAAGGCGGAGCGGGGGATGGGCGAAGAAGTCTTGCCCCGGCGTGTGATGCCGTCTAAAGCGAGGTCACTTAATCTCTTAATCTACTTGCAGTGTAGTTAACGGTTCTTCCACTTCGGTTCTCCAATTTACAACGCTCCTCGCCAGCCCCGGCAACTGTCTGCCTTTTATCCCGATAAAGGCCGGCTGCGCGGGGAGATATACAAGCAGGTACAGCTCGGCGGTGTACGTGTGCGCGCGAGCATCTACCTTTTGGTAATGGGAGAAGACCACGCGATAAGGTTCCCAGTCAAGTTTCTGGCTCCAAAACTTTGAGCGCCAAAGCGCGCTCGTGTATATAGGGCCTGGGAAGATCTCGTTCGCTTAGGCGTCTGACCGACGTCAGGCTAAGTGATCTGACTAACGCGGACGCCGGAGGAAGGTAAAGGCCTTCTTAAGCCCTCCTTAGGGGTGGCTAGGTATACTTAATAGACGGTAGACGTATCATTCACGGCATCGGCGATTTTTATTGCTTGGCTGACCAAATTTCTGTGATAGTACCAAGGTCGTTTATAATTATTTTCTAATATTATAGTTTGGAAAAAATAGTGGCTCGTTACGGTGGCAGTGCAGTGATTATGCTGTGAATAAATACTTGTGAAGAATATTACGTTATTTTTAGCTTCGACTATAAAGCTAACGATTTGAATTTCTAATGTGCTTGCGCTAATCGTATCTATAGGTAAACAATAAATGGATCGCCAATTATGGCTTTTAGCTCGTACAATTATATAACGCCGATAAAATTACTTAATTTCAGCACAATTTATTTCTTACGCGTAGATTCAACTTTTCAAGTTGGCATTCTCGCTTAATGAATATAAAAACTGTTGCAACAATTTTCAGTATATTGTTTAAAGCTTTTTCCAAAAAAAACAAAAGTGTCAGAAATTATTTGGGATACACTTTAGTGAAAGGTAACATTGAAGAAACAATTTTTCACGTACGACCCTCGGGGAAGGCGTGCACGTTTTAACTCTGAAGAGTGACAAATAGATCCCTTCAACGCTGTAAAAATTTCAAGTGGAAAAAATTAGAACCAAGAGTTTTAGCATTAATTTATAGGAGCCGACGAAAAAGTGTTCAACACATTTTTCACCTTAATTAATTTTATTATGCAAAGATTTAAAAACACATGAAAAATGACTGTGTCAAACACGAGGGAATAAAGAAAAAGTAAAAAATGAAGAGATATTTAAATTTGCCGAACCATTTTTAAAGCAAAAAGCCATAGTAACGTATCATAAAAAGAATGTTTAATCGATGTACGAAAAGAAGTATAAATAGATTTTTTACATAAATTTTAAAGAACACTTTTCTATTATTTATTTATATTGAAAATAAAAAAACAATTTTCCTTCAAACCCATTAATATCCCTTGTTCCCATCAAGCTCTTTTTCCATCAGCTGAGATTTCCTAAAAATAGACAAAACATTAACGTTCAGTTTACTAAACGAAGCCAGAAAATTTCCAAGATTGATGACTTTCTCATTCAGCCGAAAGCCTCGAGTCTCGAGCGCAAATCGAAAAGCATCTTCTCGCGTAATCAACAAAAGTGAAGTCACAGCTGATTGCATGAAATATTACAAAAAGCCCCGAGGCCGAGCTTGAAGCCGAGCTTGCGATGCCGGCAAGTTAAAAAGCCGTAATAAAGTAAGCCACGGGAGCGCGGTCGCGCGTCTGGCGCGGGTGACGCTGCGGTTATTTTAATTAATAGAGGCGCGCCACCTCACTCCCCATCGGAGGGAGGAAGGCAAAGGGGAGAGGGGGACGGTTATAGGCAGTCGGTACCCGGAGCCGCACACTTAATCGGGTCTGACTTTGCAATTCCCTCCTGCTCGAGCGACGCGTCATTAAACAAGACGACGGCGCGGGGGAAAAAGGAGGATGCGAGGCGTCACAAAGGTTTGATGTGTGCATTTATCGATTAAAACATCATCGGCAAGCCGCCGCCGCCGCCGCTGCTGTTGCTGCTGCTTCGCCTGCATAATGAACCTTGATTGTCGATTAATAATCGCAGATCTCGGAAGACGTAGAAGCTCGAGTTAGAAATTCCCTAGTAGATTTTCGAGTTATATTTCAATTCTGATGAAATGAGAGCTTTTATTCAATGATGATTCGAATCACTCACCAATACAGTTTGAATACTCGTAAAGTATAGATATAAATATAAAGTTATATTTTACCAATTGGTAAAATATACCTTTACATCTCACAGTTACTTTAACTAAAATAACGACGGCTATGTGAAAATAATCGCACAATATCTTAAACGCGCCGTGATTCTAAGCTGACAAAAAGCTTTCCTCGGTAGGGAGCAAGAGGCTATGTAGGCACGTAGGTATTTTCAGACAATTTACCCGCAAGTGTCGATCCACGGCCAACAGGGGATGAGGAAACTGCGAATTTCAAGATATCACGGACTGTTGATCCCGAATAGCGTATCTGTCGATAATTGGGAGACCGAAGCCCCCGCAGTAGACATGCAGGAGGAAAAAAAAACTCGTGGCGCAGAGTTGCGATGGCGGGGGATGGGAAGGAAGAGAAACAAAAAAAAAAGCAGACCTTACGAAGGGACGAAAGAGAAGGCGGAAAGCCCGCGTCCTCTCGTTAGCGATTCCATCAATGTTTGCAAGGAAACAAGGAGGTGAAATGAGTTTGACTAGTGTTCCTGCCGTTAGCATGTTTTAATAGCGAGTTCAATAATTAATCATTGCTTTGCACTACTGAATAATTTCTCAATTAAAGCTGACGTGTTGTTTAAAAATCGAATTAGCTTTAAAATCGCGTTAATATTTTAAAATATTAATTGAATATTAAAATGGTAATTCGACGTAAGATAATCCGAGTCTCTTATACCAAACTGTCAGTCAGTTCGGTTGCTGGAAAAATATTTCAATTCACTGCTGTTGTAAAATAGTTTTACGCAACAGGAAAATGGCTCTAAAGCGTATGGACTAATTGAAACTATCAGTGAGTTATAGCAAAATAAATGTTTTTTTTTTTTTCAATGTTCTTCGTACAATCTTCAATTAAAAATTAGAACCCCATGGCGGATGATTAGCGACGCGCCCCTTAAAACTGTCTGGAAAGAAAGAGAAGGCAAACGCGCTAAGCGAGTACAGGAAGCTCGAGCTGATTAGACGAGGAACAAACCGGTCGAGAGAATCTTCAGTCCTTAAGCGACCGGCGCAATTCGTGGCGTCAGCGGTAAGTTCCGTCTACGTAAAATCGAGCGCTCGCGATTTCAAGTTTCCGGCTCGCGGGAAGCTCATCGCAGCCCCGAACTTCGTACGCGCGTGTGAGTGTGCACCCCCGAAAGTTGGCGCACTCGCGCGCAAATCCTCAGCGCGATCATGACTCGTTAGGGAACAGGCAGGGCGTCTGTTTGGTTCTCATTTGGCCGTCCCCTCGAGTCTTTGCTCTACTTCTTCTTCCTCCTCTCCTTCTGCTTTTTTTTTCGCAAAGCAGCCTCGGAAATCAAGGATTTCGACTTCTCCTTCGGGATAATGGATCGTTACGGGCTTGACGATTTTCTTCCTTACAGTTCGACTCGCCGAGTAATTGCGCCTCGGCGCGGAGCTGTAGTTTTGCGGCTTCGAGAAGATTCGACCGCGATCGCCGTCGTTAGCCCGGCAAGCTTCGCTCCCGGATTATAAGTGTCGGGAGGAGTATCGATCGATTTACCGACTCGGGGATAGTTTACCGGGTCGATGGTTCTCGGAGGATCCTCCGATCATGTAGCTGCTTTCGCATTGTATGCTTTGCTTTAATGACATCTGCGCCTTAAGCTTCGAAACTTGAGTCTAGTTTCTTATGCGAGCATATAAAGTGAAGGCAATTTTCTTTATTTATTTAGTTTTTTTGCATAAGTAAAGATTATTCACGCATTATAAATCATTTGAAACTGAGTTGTAAATCTATCTACGATAGATAATACTTTCCATAAACAACGTTTTTCAAAGACAAACTGTTAGAACGACGATTGAATAATTAACTCGAATTTTTAAAAACACTTTGGACCTTTGAAAATACAAAAAAAAACTCTACGAGGTTGCAAAAACAAACTGCGAGCTTAACGACGTTAATGCACGTTTTAAAATTTTAAAAAGCTGCATTTAACGCATCGCAAAACTCAAGCTTCAAGCAAGACGTGAAAGGACATCGAGGTCCACGATATAGCCGTCCCCGGCCGGCTTATTAAAATTAACAAGCCCGAAAGCATTCACAAAAGAAAGCAGAATCGACGCGACTCTAAGCTCGGGAAATTTCCTTTGGCGCAGAATCTAGCCGCCCCGTACATTGAAGCATCCCGCAGCCTCGGCGCTACCTCGAGCGAGGCCTGCCTGCTTTCGCGTGTAAGCCCGGAAGCTTTTCGTTTTGAGGGAAAGTTTGCGTTTCGCGCACTTTATTACGGGCGACGTTAAGTAAAGGGCGCGCGGTAATAAACATCCTCTTTCTCCCGCGAGCACACTTTTTTTCCTCTCGCTCCAGCTCGCCCGTTTTTTTTCTTTTTTTTTTTCTTTCCTTTTTCGCTCTCGAATCCGACCGGCGTGGGAGCACGAAAATTAATGCGCGCATATTACGCGCGCCGCGATGACCACCGCGGCTCGCTTCCTCGGCGGCGCTAATTGGTCGAGGGCAAAGTTTACGCACCCCCTAAAAAGCGCTTTAACCCAATAAGCCGAGGCCGCAAGAGATACGGCCTGCTTCTGGGTGGGTGTGCGCGTGTACGTGTGTGCGTTATAGAGGGTGGCTTATTAAAAAGAGAGAAAAAAAGCAGTAGCCGCGCGCAGCCGCGTGTGCGTGTCCGGGTGAGGGGATTCGCGGAGGAGTCGAGTAATGCTGCCGCCGTAAAAGGCAAACAATTCGCTCATTAAACGGACGCGCGGAAGAAAATTTGTTTTCTCTTTCCGTGACAATTTCAGATGTGTCAAAAAGAATGAATTTTTTCGAGCTGTTTTTGTTTAGTAAACTGGTCGCGGGTGAAATTGTTTATAATTATTTTCTTACGCTTATAGCTGGCTACGAATCAAAATGCACAACTTAATTCGTGTATTTTTCTACAGCTTTCAATCGTTGATTCGATTACCATCAAAGAATAAAGATTTTTCATTCGCAGGATTTTCATGTATTTTCATACATGAAAAATGATAATTTTTAAGAAATGGAGACTTCTTTTTGACGTAAGTATAAAGACCATCAATATTGCGTGTACGTGAAACTCACTGTTTCAAAAACAAATAACAAATTTTGAAGCTCTTATATATGGTAGCAGAAAACCCCATGACATCTTTATTATTTACGTCAGCCTAATGCTAAATTTCATTTAAATAGCATTTCCATTTGTCAAGCTTACGTGACAGAGATTTCGAAAAGGTACAGCTTTTTCTTTTTTTCTTAAAATCCATTGAAACAGCTTTGGCAGTACTTTTAGTACTTTGATTCACTACGAGTTGTCCATAATGATAATAATTTTTACAAATATATGATGTATAAAATCACGTATATAAATAATTTAAATATATTTTTTAACTCATTTATAACTTTGAAATGCAATATGTACTTTGCGGAAAATGGGATTTCGTATAGAAAATACTTTTCTTAACATTTTCATATTCTGTCAATCTTATAATTAGAAGGAATTATAGGCTCTTTGCAAATCGTAGAAATGTCAAGATAGACAGAAAATTATAGCTTTATTATCATTTCCGAGTAGTAAAGAAATCGATAAAAACACTTCCTTCTAGAGAAAATATACACGCTTCTGAGATTTAAAGATTTTTTAATTGCACAAAATATACTGAATACAATGTTAAGAATGTCTTTAGAATTATTGTGATGGTAAACTTAACCCTAATGTTTAATAAAAGGCTAATTATCAAGAAATGTTGATTGCCGTCTGAGAGCGAGTTTAGTTTCTAAAATTCAAAAAGCTCGCAAAAAACGAAAGAATTCAACGGAAACTTGCACTTATTTGAAAATTTAACTAGAGCGTGAAAAAAAGCAGCTGGAAAACAAGATCGAGCGCTTTTTACGCTCGTTATATCCTAGCGGCGCATCATCGACGCTAAAGTACAGTAAAAGGAGCAAGAAAAAAGTCGAAAACTTAGCCGTATATAAGCGCGTCGCAGATGCACGAATGAAGAAACTTGCGCATCCACTTTTTCTCGGGCCCTCCTCCTCTCACATATAATCCCTCCGGGGGAAACTTTTCGCAAGTAAATTCCTTCTTGCGGCTCTTATTAAATTATGAGCGACGGACGCTCGTATATATACAGCTGCTTCAAGGGTGAGGGAGAAAAAAATGGCGCGGAAAATGCGCAGACGGCGGCAGGTCTGCGAGAAAAAAAGAGAGAGATAGAGGAGAGCGGAGCTAAGAAAGGAAGAATCAATCTCCGACAGGCGGCCTCCGCGGAAAACTCCGACTGGTCCGATCTCTATCTGCCGTCGTAACTTTTAGTTGGAAAGTTATCTCCTCGTTCTTTGCAGCCCTGTGGAAAGAGAGAAAGAGAGAGAGAGAGAGAGAGAGACCCCCGCCTCTTTCTGCCTCGTCACCGACATTACGATATAACGACGGGACGCAAGTTTCGATCGGAAAATCCCGGAGGATAAGTTTACGCAGACGACGCATCGATGACGACGTAGTTTCCGGCCGCAACTTCGCCCATTTCGATGCGCTTTGATCAGCCGATCGAGGCGCCGCGGTTTTCCCTCCCTCTCTCCCTTTCTCTTTTACGTGTGTCGATTGCGAGCGAGGACTGCCCCGAACTTTGCCAGGGATGTAAAGGCGAGCACTGCCCGCTAACGAACGTCGACGCGGATCAGATCACGACTGGCGCCAACCCCGGCAGTGCGAGCAGACGCGTGCAGAGGAGCAGGGGTGGCCTGCATGGCTGCGGAGGAGGGCCTGCATGCTTTTCGTTTTAGCGATGGAAGCTCAGCGCCCGCGAGGGCAGGCTGCACCCGGGAGTTTAGAAGCGACCCGATTCTCGTAACGCTAAATTATGATTTGTTTTTTAAATTGGCTTATCGATCTTCGGTCCTCTTAAAGTATTTTTGTGAGTTCTTTTTTAAACGTTTTCCGTAAATTATGTGTAGGGTCTAGAAATAATCTCCATTATTCATACAAAAAACATGGTATGTAACAGTTTTATTCGGCGAACGCTTTGTTAGTGTTCAATTATCGTTGGATAAAAAAAAAGCATGAAGTCAAAGTTTAAGGAGGTTCAACGCTTTTGTGAAAATACAGAAATTAATGTAAAATCGATACAATACAACTTAAAAATATCATAAATAAGACGTATGATTTTTTATAATATTTTTCACCAGGGTTCCCATTGAGAAAAATACCAAGTCTCTACGTGAAATACACGTGTTCTTATGGGCTGCGAAATATTTTGACTTTTAATCTTAAGAATTCGCGATAAAAAAGTAGATATTAAGTTAAAACAGCGATAGTTTTATAGAAAAACAATCAAGGAATCAAAATGCGACATTTCTTACGCACATCAAAATTTATGAATCAATTATTAATTTGATTTCAACAAATTCCACTTCCATATTAAAAGCCCTGAATGTAGTTTTAACAATAAATCTCTGCAGCTGGCAAATTCCACTCTCGGTATTCAAATTTTCGCCCAATTATCACATACAAAACATCAAAAGGAAGAAAAAGTTCTAATGAATACCTAAGATCAATCCTTCGAGTTCCAATCTCCCTTTCAAAGAAACACGTGCCTTCGTTTAATTAAAATAATTCCTCAAAGAAAGTAGCACTTCAATAAGCCTCTCGCTACTCAAATAGCACAAGACCCCATCAACAACAATGAAAATTCGTTCGAATCACATTCTTTAACAGCGACTCCCATCTGCTTGATTAATCGCCAGCTCGACAAAAAGAAGGAAAAAAGCGTGCACTCGCATATCATCAATTATCCCTCCTGTGTTTTAATGTGAAAACAGGGACGTTCTCTCGTTTTCCGTGAGATTAGAGAGCACTACTCTATCCATCGCTCAAAGACGTCAAAGTCGGACAAAAGGTGGCCTTTGATTCACAAAATTGCACGTATCGAAATAAGGAAAGAGGACCTTTGCTCGCATTCAATGGCCAGATGAATGGGTCCAAATCAACTGGATACAAATATACGGTTGTCGTCGTGCTGTCGTCAAGCTCATTTCGCTTTTTCCACTTTGCGATTCTCAATCATGTATTGAGAGTACACTGAGGTAAAGATTATTTGCTATTGTGACGCAAAGTTAGAGTCCTTATTATTAAAATTGCTGCTATATACTACGTCGCTAAAATAACAATTTTTTTTTTGCTAAGCAATGAAAGTCTGCTAATTTTGATCTTTTAATCAAATTCAATTCATCTAATGTTTGTCCACAAGTCAATATAACCTACAAGTCAAACTTTTAATTACTTTCCTAATCCAGATGTTTACTCACATTCAGTCTAAATTAGACTGAATCTTTCATCGTCGACTCTTAACTAATCACCGGCTATGGAACCTTGAATTGGAAAAACAGTAAAAGCGGCGCAGCAAAGAGCCAAAGCTGTGTCCGCAGAATAAAACCGAGCGGCGCAGGCTGCAGG
The DNA here is from genome assembly GCA_035582935.1 of Ormyrus thymus. Classification (NCBI taxonomy): domain Eukaryota; kingdom Metazoa; phylum Arthropoda; class Insecta; order Hymenoptera; family Ormyridae; genus Ormyrus; species Ormyrus thymus. Next base: position 583,830 of record JAWWEM010000054.1, on the reverse strand, counting down.
AGTAAACAACTCCTCTTGGTTATTCGCCGAGCTCCTGACCGACCGTGCGCCACCCCTCATTGATTTGTCACACAGGCCGAACCGTCCACTCGCCATCCGAAATGATTGCCCGTAACCCTCGATGCTCGCGCACGCGTGATTGACATTTATAATGGCGCGGGGAGCCCCTGCTTCCATCTGCCGCGTTCTCTGCCCCTCTCTCTCTCTGGTAGCGCTAATGAATGATTTCCCTCGCGGGGAAAAATAGACCGCCCAGTCTCGTCCGTGAAAGGATGGATCTTACCGCCCGCGCGCGGAGAGTCAAAGGGTAAATGAACATTCCTCGCGCACGGAAGATCAAGTGCGTGGCGCGGCGGAGAGTAGAGTGCGAGCGACCGTCACTGTCACGACTATCGAATTTCGTTAGATTGGAGTTTGAATAAGCGCGCCCTCGGCGCTAATCTCTCTGCGGAGGAGGGAAGGAGAAATGACGTTTAATGGACATTCCTTTGGAGTCTTATTGAACGTTTGTTACGGCGTCGAGTGATTGGAATCGATGGTTTGGAAGCTCTTTCGCAAGGGGATTTGTGCGCTCTTGTAAATAGAATCCCGTATTTTTTATAATTAACGATAGAAGTTTTTCGTAAAACGTTAAACCACTTTCTTCTTGTGGTAATTTAAACGATAAATCAATCAAAATATTACAAAAGGCAGTATAAACATTTAAACATTTCCGTTTAATTACTTGTATATTATGGAAATGTTTATTCACTCCGTTTCGTATTATCAATGAAGCAAACTAAAAAATGAATAAATGAATTTCATCCTTTATAACATACGATTAATAATATAATACACGGCAATTGATATGATTGTGTAATTATTTAAGCTTTTAAATACTTCCGTTCAATAATTATAGTGCAGTAATTTAAGAAAAGGTAAATTTCATTTTATTTCATTTCTGTGTAAATAAAGTAATAAAACTGCAATAAAATCTCACTAACTAAAAAATCAAGATTTTCATCGGGCTATAACCGGCTGCCATTAAGCTTTATATAGTACAAAACACAGACTTAAAAAATTTAAACGCTCATTATAAATGCTGCAAAAAGGCAAACAATAGTAAAGAATAATCAAGGCAATTAAGCTGCCACATAAAACCGATTCCCATTACCCCTTAAATCACCTGGCTGACACACAGTATCACAATATTTTAGCGCTCCTTTTTACTATCGAGTGGTGCGTGCAACAGTTAAAGTGCATATAATTTTTCCCCCTCCCGTTCCTGAAATCCAGCCCTCGAACGATGAGATAAAGGGAGCGAGACACGGCCGAACGGCAAACTGCTAAACGATCGTTAGTCTACATGCGACCATTTTAGGGCCTGAACAGCCGGCGCATTGCCACGCCACGTGACGTGACAATAGAATTTTTTTTTGCCCCCCCCCCCCCCCCGCCCCTTCGACGACTTATTGACCGGTCGAAGCAGGACGCCGTTGAGGCCACGCAATCTGACGCAAATACATATATATATATCGTACGGAGGGGCTAAGTGAGAGGACAAAGGGCAGACCGGCTATTATTGTTTAGATAAATAAGTTACATCGGCCGACGACGAAATAATTTCACCCGCTGCGTTTGCTCTTTGATCTTTATCCCTTTCGTGGCGGCCGCTCGTCTTTCCAGCTCCCTTCTTTAGCCGGATGCTTTATAACGAATTTGTGTCAAATGAATCAGCGAGCCATCCCTTTTTTGTAGTTTATTATGTTTCTTTTACGTTCACATTTGGATTAAGGTTGTTAATCGTTGCGATTGAAATGTATTTAAAAAATGTATTTAATCTAAATTTATTGTGGTCTGCTTACTTATTTAGCGTTTTTTTTTCTTTTTTTTGTACGCAAATTAGACAGAAGCAATTTTGGTTAACCAATATTAATTTCTTTTTTCAACGACCATTATCAGTATTAAAATTATCAGACGTTTAATCAACATTTTATTTAAATACTATAGGCAGATATCTCTTTTCATATGAATTAAATTAAAATGTTATTACATAACCTCCTTTTTAATCCTAAAACTCCTAATTACATTACAACTTGCTGCTATTTTTTGGATTTAATAAATGTTTTTTTTTTACTTAATTTTAAAATCAAATGAAATCTTTATTCATGATATTGCTCTGAATATTACGGTTTTAAATGCACATTCATTTAAGCACTGAGTAAAATCCTATTCGAATCAATCGAATGGTTGTTAATAGCATTTAATCAATCTCTTGCTTTTTTATAGTATATTTTTCAATCATTATTGAATTTCATTTAAATTATACACAAAAGAATATTTAAAGGATCTAATTGTTAAAAAATCCGCATGCAAAAAATAAATGAAAGAGAATAAATCCAAATGCTAAGAAAAAATCTAAATGCCAAAAATAAATTCTTCAATATTGAATTTTAATATAAAAAAAATTTCCTTATTTGCCAAAACGATCTCACTTTCTCATAATTTGTTAAAAATCGAGTAATATTCCAACTGCATCAAACCCAATAAAAACTAGATTAATAAATTCCACAATAAGGTCTTTGATTAGAATAGACAACGGAAAGAAAGTCGTACTACGTACAATCTATAACCTCGACTCTCGAAAAAAACACTGTCCTCCTTCTCAGTCTGAAATTAAAGTACTGAGCCAGTCTCGAGGCACAGCAGCGCTGCAGAAGCAGCTCTGATTGAAACAAATAAAAGGAAGACGAAGAGAGACGCAGACTGGGGACCCTTTCCGAATTATGCAAATGGCGTCACGTAGGAAGTCGTGCGCTCCGCGGGATATCGTTAGGCCCCGAGGTTGCGCGACAATGTCGTAATGAAAAATTCGAGACGGAATCACGTAAATCTCGCCGGAAATTCACACCGACTTGTCCTGCATACGGAGTCTCTGCCGATTTAATAAAACTTCTTCCCAAGCTAACTCGATGGGTGTACACCGTCGGCGTTTACGAATTTGGCTTTGAACTACATCAGCTAATTCCGGATTCTGCCGAGAGCTTCGAGCCGAGCTGCGCTAACGATGATTCTCGCGGATGATTATCGGCCTGCGAGCGGGGGGCTGATTATATTGAGGGCGCAATTTTCCAATCGACCTAGTTTGTTCAGATAATGTGCTGAAGATACTTTTCTAGACAATCTTAATATGTTAATCTGATATATCAGTACTATGACGTTTAAAGTTAATAATTAAGAAACGTAGGTTTTTAAATGAAAAATAAAAAATATTAAAATAAGGGGAAAAATATTACATTCCTTGGTAACAAGTTTCCGATAAGCTTCTAGCTAGAAGTCTAGATTCCAGATAGATCCGTTAGATAGAATCGATCTAGACCTGTAAGAAATAATTCTAGTATAAATATCGGTAGAATATAACAAAGCGTTTGCGCATGCATTGCGATGTCAAATTAAATTATTTAATTCTTAATTTTTTATTAAAATAAAAAAATATAAATAATGCATTAATTATTCAATACATATATTTGATAAAATTTAAAAACATTCTTTTCTACTGTTCCTTTTGCTGCATTTGATCGAAATCATCACCAGGTTGCCGATGATGATGTCCAGATGGGTATAGGTGCCAATTTACCTTGAGGTAGATATCTCCAATAACCAAGCCTTCGATGTTAATGTCCAGTGGTGAACTCCGTAATTCTCGGAGTCTAGGTGTCGATTCACCTCGAGGATGCTGTCTGAGGCTCTTGCTCCCCGATAATGACGTCCAGGTCGTGTGTTCCGTAGTTTTCGAAGTCTAGGTGTCTATGCTGAAGAGACGTGAGCCAGAATCCTCAAGGTGAATCGATTCTGCGAGAATTTATTAATGATAAATTCTCGCGGTAAAAATATTACTGGAAAATTGCTACCAGGGTTATTTTGTTATTTTTATTTTAATCTAAATAATAACATTTAGCAAATACATATTTTAACTATGTGTCGAATTTTTTTAAAGTAAGAAAGCTGTGTTTGATAATGTAATGAATTAAAACTGAAATATTTTTTTATTTTAATACTTATTTAGAAATTATGAAGCAAAATACTGCAAAATTTTATAAAAATTAAGCGAATACAAAGTTTTCTTTTTTTCTCTTTGTCTCTGGCTCACTTCTCTGATCAATATATTTTCAGCACCCCATCAAGCGATGCGGGACTTTCGTATGGTACGAAGCGATCCCTTCAATAATCCTTGATAATCACTGCCGAACAAGAAATCCCTTTTACGAAGTTTCGTCTCGTTTTTGTTAACATGGACGAGCTAAAAAAGTAATTGAAAGTTTTTCAGCGCCTCAAATTATTATATTGCGCAAGTTAAATATTTCACTAATAATAAAAGTTAGTTTGTTTTCAAATATATTTATTTGAAATGAATTTTAGACTAAAAATACAATTTTATTACACGCGATAAATCTGTCAATACCTATTGACGTCATGGGTAAGGCAAAAATTTCCAATCCTGACTAACATTATTTTATGTAAATTAGCTTTGAATAGAAATTCTTGTCATAAAATATACTCATTTTATAATTGCTTCATAAAAAATTCACAATGACAAATGAAAAAGGGTACTTTAATTTTGTTTCAACAATGTAATTGAATTTTATATCAAATCCAGAATAATAAAATAATTAAAGTCCAAAACCATATGTATTAAAAGTTAATTTCGTTAATGCTATTTATGAGCCTTTAATAAAAGTTGTGCTTGAATTTCCATTGGATTACACTATTCTTCCATACGATAATTCAGACGACTTTTTTAATAGGGACTAATAAAATGCATATCCCAATTTATCTTCTTTAAATTACGTTTAATCCAGTTATATAAATATATAGAATACCTTAATTTTTTCTATTAAGATATTTCACCATATAAAAGATTTCATATAAAAATTTGACTACAACGAAAAAAATAAATGTCGACCATTTATTTTTTTCGTCTTTAACTAAACTTTCAAAATTAAAAAAAATTTTTGAAATTCTACTAGTTTTTGTTTTATAACCATTTTAAATAGTGCAGTCATATTTTTATTATGATTATTATTTTATTGTGATTGTTTACATTAGTTTCAACAATATAGTTCAACTCAAATAAAATCACTTTTCTTTGACTAAAATTGCTAGAGAAAATTCAATTTTCTTGAAATTTTTATTTGACTTTCTGCAAAATGAAGATAGTATGAAAATGTAACACAAGGTTAAAATTACCTCTTTGCTCTTGTATTGAGCATTATTTTTTGATACGACTTGTACAAAGCTTGATTTAGCGCATGCATTTTTATTCAAGCTTGCACGAAATCGAGCTTTGCGCATGGACTTTAAAAAATTAAGTTTTTTAGAACTTTAAATTTTCCAATAAGAAAATCTTTATTTAAATTTTGTTTGCTGTTCATTAACTTGTAAAATGAACATAGAAAATTAAAATAGTAATAAAAAAAATAAAAAGCCGCTGCCCATTCGTTGGCACTTAGCTTTCTCCTAATTAATTTTTGTTTTTGTTTTTGATCAATATTTGATTAAAATATTTGTCGAAAAAAATTGGTCAATTATTGGTGAACTGACCAAAGAAAATGGTGAAATTTGTCACAGGGACTATGTTACAAAAAAAGTTTCATGTTAAAATATAACAAAATATTACGGAAGCCAAGGGTATGTCTCCATGCAAAAAGGATGATAGGATTTAAACAAAAGTACACGAATTTCAGTCTTTAAATCTAATTTTGGTAGAGCTGAGCGTGAGTAATTAAAACAAGTAAAAGAAATATAAATGAACACAAAGTAATAAAGTAAAATAAAGGCAATGTATTCGTCAATACGCGACGCGGTTAGCCCAGGACAAGATTTAGGAATTCTCAAGGCCCTGTTTCCTCATGCGGAACTTCGAGGTTCCTGAGCGGATACGATCTGAGCGAACGTCGAGGCAGTACTTTTTGCCGGGGAGAAGATTGTGCTCTCAGCAAGAACCGTGCCTCTCCTTGAGACTCCTTAAGGTTAGCGCGGAGCTAGGTCAGAGTTATGCTCTCGCGATCGACCGGCGATCGATTGCGCCGAGCGCCGTGGCTATTTTTGACTCGACAGGGGGTAGGCCCTTGTGACCTGCCGGCCATTTGATTGGCCGGAGGGTTTCCGCGCCGCGGAGCCAGGCGGTTATAGGCCCCGGCGCCCGGGATTTCTGCGGAAGCGGCCGCGTGCAGAACGCGCTTCGGCGGAAAAAGTCGTCGAGATAATTCTCGCGAATTTCTTTGCGTAAGTCTACAACTTAGAACTCGAAAATCGAAATTCCCAGCACCTCAACTTATTTTAAAGGTCAAAATGATATTGCAGCCCTGTAAATAATGAATTATGCAAATTAAATTATAAAAGCTATTTACCTAAGTATTTTATCGATCTTGTGTACGGTTCGTTCATGTTACTTCAGTTGCACTTAACACTGTTTCAAATGTAGAAATCCTGTGTTACATAGAAGTTTTGAAATTTATATCTAAGAAACCTTCAGAATGAATTTTACCGTAAAAATTGCTTTGGCATTATTTTTTATTATAAAAATTTTAATAAATGGTAGTAAAGGGAATCCTCTAAATAATTCTGATCTTTCAACGGAATTAGATGCAATACCTTATAGAATGACGGTATATAGTAAATTTTCATTTTTATTTATTTAAATAAATGTTTATATTTTATTCTTTATATTTAGATGAACATTGTGGAATTGTGTTTTGAAGAAAGCACTGTTGTTTTCGGTGATCAGAGAGAAGATAACACCGCTATTTTAGGTATTTTAACAAATTTTTTAAAATCATTTTATCTTTTTGATAATAAAGGTTCGATTCTTCAAAAATACAAACATTTTGGGCATACGTATGTTATTAATGAAACGATACTTGAGGTAAAAACGTTGCCTCCTTCTAATATAATTATTTTTGTATCATCGAATACAAATTTTACGCAACTGTTAGAATATATCCGAAACTCTCTTTGGTGGAATCACGAAGCACTATTTTTGATTATTAGCAGAAATAACTGTCACTCTGCCAATGAAATATTAGTTTTTTTGTGGTCTTTCAACATTTTATCTGCAGTCCTTGCCTGTAACAAGTTGAGTAATCAATTAATCTACACTTTTAATCCATTCTCCGACGGCTCTCCAACGTTTTGGAGTAAAATGCACGCCGCAAAGCTGCCACATAAAGAATGGACGTTATTTCAACACATCATTTTGAACGAGTCTTTCTTTCTTACCCGTAAGTACGTTCTGTATTAAAATATGAAGTATATTCATCTCATTTAATTCTCTCTGTACTATATAGGAACCGCTTTTTGTAAAACCTTATATTTTGACAAAATAAAAAACCTGCACGGTTTTAATTTGAAGACCTTCACTTATAGTGATAATTCCTTCTATCGCATTGAAAATAATAAATTTGGATTCGATAAATTCGTAGGAGAAGCGTTTTACTTTATAATTACAGTTTTGAAACACTTAAATGCGAGCATAACAGTCAAACGAACTAATAATGTTGGCTTCATTGAAAATGACACAGCGAAAGGTGCTCTTCGAGATATAGATTCTGGAACAGTAAGTTTCAGTCTACTATCATATTTTCAACGCCCTTATTGGAAAATGCAAATATACCCTTTTGGTGCGAGCAATAATCTTAAAATCGTCACGCTCAAACAGCAAGTTCATTACATTTCGAATTTGCGAATAATTTTTAATTACAAAGGGTGGACATTTTTCCTTTGCGCATCTACTATTTCGATTCTAATTTTTAAGTACAGCCTTCGCCGTTCAATGCTTACAACCACTTTGGAGTTCTTTTTAGTGTTTACAGGAGGTACTAAATTAAGACATCTGCAAAGATCATCTTCTAAAATTCTTTGGACAACATGGATATTTTTATCTTTTATATGTAGCTGTTATATTCAAACTTTTTTAACTGCTGCTAAAACAGCACCAGAATATTTTTCAAGTATTGACACGGTCGAAGATTTGGTAAAGTCCAATCTTACACCTGCTGGAACAGTGAATTACAGAGAATTTATTGAAAATAAAGAAATTGTTCGAAGGTATCAAATTATGCATAAAGTTGACTGTTATAATCGTCTTTTAAATTACGAAAATATCGCTTGCATTAGCTCTGAACTAATAGCAAAATACTATATAAAAGAATCCAAGAATATTCATTATTCACAGAATAATTTAGTATCAAGGGCATCTACATATACAGTTTCCAAAGACTCGCTTTTTAAAGTAAAATTCAATTGGGTTGTAACAAAATTGACGGAAAGCGGATTTCTCAAACTAGCAAGCGATCGCAGTAAACCATTTATGTTAAAACGAGGCAACGAAGATTTTAACTTGAAAACGGGTCGTGAAGAATTTTTTGTGGTCTTCTATTTTTTAATTTCAGGTTCAATATTAACAATTTTAACTCTACTAATCGAAATAATTGTACATAAAATGTATTGGGTGTAATAAATATGCATATTCCTATCATACTCATATTATTTATGTAATTTCAATTTCTTAAATCTGTAAACTCGAAATTCCCACCACCTCAACTTCTTTGATTAACCAAAATTTTTATTCGAAACTTATATTTATGAACCTACTAAATATACATTCTCTAGCAAAATGGACAGCATTAAAGTAATTTAAATACACTTTAAAAATGCTATTTTTTTGTTAAAATCGAATTTTTTTAAAACAATTTAGGCGAATTCTCCGGTAGCCTACTCGGGTCAAAATTCTACTTAATTATCCAAAGTATGTGAAGCCGAAATTTTGCGGTTTATCGGCATTCTTCAGATTTTACAAATCTTTTTGTTCCAATAAAATGCTCGGTATAAAGCAGGCTAAAAAAGTAAAAAATATATTGAAGCATCCTAAATATTTTCTGGTGGCTATCAATATACCTTCGACCATTAAATTGAATGGAGAGAATTTGGAAGAAGATGATACACAAAGTACAAGGCGGGATCCTTTGGCAAAGCTTCATCTTGCTGGCGTCATTCTCGCTGAAGCTCCTCTGGAAAGGATCGGAGAAGAAGAAAGCGCAAAAGCGAAGGCTCGTTAGTCGGACATGTTAATCTCCGTGTCGTTAATGCGAGGTCCCCTTGGAGGAAAGGAAGGACACGAGCCGATCTCTCCCCGGGCTTTTCCCCAAGAGTAATCAATCAAGTTATGCCAGGCTCAAAAGAGGCTTTATCCCCCCCTCCCCCTCTGTCTCTCTCGCTCTTCACTCGCTTTTTACCAAAAACCGCCCGGTAATCTGCTTTACATGCTGCAAGAAAACCATTGGGGTAATTGTCGGGCTCTCGCGAACTGCGCGTCCGTCTTACGTCTCGCTATCAAGCCCGACTAAAGAACGTCAGGGACTGAAGCCTAATAACATTTCTTTTTTGAAAATATGCAAAGAATATTGACTTCCTTAAAAGTGGTGCTTCAAGATTACTTTATAGAGAAGAAATACTCGGATGAAAAAAGGGATTTTTTAAGTACAGAAAAATTAACATAATTTTTAAAGAAATGTAATGAAATAATTAATTTAATTGAATTATTCTATTGCTTGTCGAGTTTTAAACTTTAGTTTTTAAATATTCGCTTGCAACCAATAATAGAAAGTATTTAAAAACTAATGATATAACTAATTTTTGTAGAGTATAATATATATATATACATATGCTAAACCTTCATAATAAACACAAATAACAGCTTGATTAAGCATGATAATCTTTTTCTGAACTGAGACAAAGTGATCACTGGCGAATTATTCAATTTTAGCCTTTCAATTTTTAACTTTAACAAAGCAGCAATAGTGGCAGAGCAATTGCTTTGAGCTTCAATCCTATAGATATATAACTGAATTCACGTTCGCGTGCATGGATTTTCTCTTTGTAAAGATGAAACGACAGGAATTGTCTGAGCTGATTGATCGTCGCCGTGAGATTTTCGTCTCCTGAATGATGAAGGCAGACAGCGAAAGGTGTATTTTTTGCGCCCGCAGAGTCTTTTTCTTTATTTTTTTTCATCAGGGTCTCTGATATGTACGCGTGTTTGCTGAAGTGCGTCAAAACTTGACACATTTTACGGATCATTCATTATAACATTTTTTATACGGATTTATACGCAGAGAGAGAGAGAGAGAGAGAGAAGGTTTGGTATCGATCATCTAGGTGCTCGTTTATTTTAGCTGATTAATGAAGGTGCTAAGTAAAATGCCCATAAAAAAGTCAAAACGCCTTGTTTATAATTGCATTATTAAAAATATAATGCCTTTACCGGAAAATTAAATGGGGTAAAAAGAACTGATTTGCTAATAAAATAATTTGTTAATAAAATAATAAAATATTTGACTGATGGAAGATTTATCGAGTTACCAGGATGTTTGAAACTTGAAGGGTGTGTCATAAAAAATGGTTCGAGGGGAAAGGTTCCCTTCATATTTTGGATTTTTATTATTACAGACTGTCTTAAAATAACATCTGACAAAACGCAAATTGAATCTTTTTTTCAGTGAAATAAATATATTATATGTAAACAAATGAGCAATTTAAAACTTGTAAGAATTAAAGAAATAATTAATTTCAGTATAGAACATTGTAATATTTAATATTTCATTAAATTACTAAACCTTCAAATTAATAAACACGTATAAAATATAATAAATATAAATAAATATAAAAGTATATAAAAATACAACGATTATTATACCACCCAATTATACATGATGGCAATGTTTTTGTAGCAATGTCATAATAGGCCATAATCTCCCACAAAAACCCTTAGAAAACGTATAATGTCATAATATCCCACAAAAGCCCTTATAAAACGTAGATGTTTAGCCATGTTCGAACCGCTGAACTTTACATTTTCAAGCGTTCTTCAAACGTTCAAAGGGTTAATATCTTTTTGTCGCACCTACTTTATCCCGATGCGAGAGAGCACGCTAAATTTCCAGCTTGATCTAAAATGGGAAGCATTTCCGCGAAACTTGACGAAAGATCGGAAAAAGCTCCATGAAAATATGAATAATTAAGCGGCAACGAACGTCAGAAAAGCCGCGGGTTGTTTTTCCCGCGCGCGCAGGCTTTCCCTTTTCTGCATTCCCGCGAACGCAGTTTTCCAAGCGTGAGCTAAAAGAATACGTGCTTTTGTGTCGGTATTCGAGACTTACTCGTTTGCGTCAGAAATGAGTGGATGCTCTCGGCTTTGGTTTCTCTCTACTTTTCGCTCGCGAGCTTGCCAACTTGTTGTGCCGTGCTGCTCTGAAAATATTGCGCCCACTTTAATGCTTTATGCGCAGTTGCTTTATGCATGGTGTCGTAAGCTACTCTCGGTGCGCCTTTTTCCTTGCATTTGCAAATGAAAAGCGTAGATAGACCAGGTTTAAAATGACAGTGCGCGCAACACAATTTGTTTTATATTTTTTTTTAAAACTTAGCAAAATGAGAAACTATTTATTATCTATAAATAAAATTATACCAAAACATGTCGGATAAAAGATGCTTACTGATTTTATTTCAACTGTTATATTTAGCTAATTAGTAATCAGCTAAAAGGTGCTTTTTGAGCTTCAAAATAAGTATACATTTTTAAATTCTTAGAGATCAAGATATTTTAAGATCCTGACGTGATGGACCAAAAGTGACTTCGGATGCGGATTCAGCGGCAATCTGTGTTATTATTGTGCACAGAAAAATTACCGTGAACAATAACTTCTTGAAATTTCTTAAACAATGTACGAGCAAAAAGAAATAAGAATGCTCTTCATTAATAAACTCGTCAGAGGTAGGGTGTGTATACGAAAAGGAATATACAACTGCAAAAGTTTCCAGTTACTGTTGCGACATGCGCTTTTATTAGTATCTCATTGTCTTTGTACATTTATTCTGGTTTGTGACTTTTCTTTCTTTTCGAGGAACTGCAGGCGCTACGGTATACGACGGTATACGACCACCCAGGGAGAAACCTTTGAAATTTAAGTAAATTAAAAATACGGCCTTGTTTAGCTTCGTTAAGAAACATTTATCATTATTCTTAATTATTCAGAGGTTTAATAAATTTACCGTCTTGCAAGGGAAATATTTCGTTTTTGAAATTGTTTTGCATTTCTTACAGCATCTACGTTTATTTCGTTCAAGCGAAATATAATACAGAGATTCTCTTGATTTGCTAAAAAGACTAATCAAAGGCAAAGCAATAAACTACCCAGCTAGTCTAGTACCCTCTTTACGCCTCTTTCCGCCTCTCCTTTGGTCTGCTTTCTGGGGCCTTTTTCACGCGCGGCCCTGGTGCGTTTTCTTTCAAGAATGCAGAAAGCCAAACGGCAAGCCTTTAGAAATCTCCCCTAAACAAAGAGTCCTTATTTTCAAACGCTTTTATGCGATTTTCTTAAGGTTCTTTAATCTGAATTCCCCGATGCATCAAATATGAAGTAACTTTGCGTTTTACCGCTAGTTATTACCTAGAATAGTATTTATTATGATTTGTTTAACATTTTTTTTGCATAAACTTATGCTTGCATGTTCCAAAAAATTATAAATTAAATAATGCCTTTATATTATATCGAATAAATGAAACGGAGATCTGACTGATGAAAGTGTAAATAATGTAGATCTGCAGCAAGTAATTAAAATTGGAAAATTAACGTGAAAGCAGTGCTTTCAGAATACTTAAATACTCTCTGCATACATCCATGTTCATTCTCGCTAATAAGCTCTCAAAGCGCGCAGCATCCCAACAAGCAAAGCCGAGCCCGCCGATAAAAAACAAAGCAGGGAACGGGTTGCGCGCGTTACGTCAGTTCGAGATGTCGAGATGAAAGCAAGCACGCCGCCCGGAGGTAGAGAAGCGTCCCTTACACAGCCGGACTAATTTAATTGAGCAGCCGCGTCCCCCTCGCGCGAGCGCTCCTGTCTCTCTCCCTTTGTCACATTTGCACGTATAATTTCATCTTTAAGCAGAGCCGTGATGGATTAATCTGTTTGCCGGTGATTACAAACTCTTGCGGCCGCTGAACGCATCAACCTTCCCAGTAGTTGCGTAGCTCAAAGAGCTGGCCAGAGTTTACGTCGGGCACGTACGCGGAAGTTTCTCGGGAGCATGCCAGAGAGGGAGAGAGAGAGAGAGAGAGAAATGACGCGATGAAAGCTTTTTCACGAGAGCAACGTCGCATTATCTCGCCGGCTGCCGAGTGCGTTTCTACTCGGCTTTTTTCGCGCTTGTTTTTGAAATATTTAAACGAGCGAATTAACTTGATTGTGCCTGAAAAATTCATTATATAAGCCTATTTGTATTTGTCGTGACAATTATCATTCAGAAGAAATTAATAAAATTTCGTTGAATGTAATGTTGTGCACAGCAAGTTTTGAAAATTCTATGGAGAATAAAAATCCTCTGATTTTTACATGTAAAATGTGAATGTAAATATATGAGCATTCCCAATACTCTTTTCTTAATTTCATAATCAATCCCTTTCTAATTAAAAAACAAAAGCCAAAAGCCGAACTCCCACGGAGCGCACACTCAAACAGTAAGCAAAGAAGAATCCACCAATCTGTTAAATTTAGCAGCGCAACACGTCGGCCCCTTTTCACGTCTCCTACACGTCGTTTTCTTTTGTGGCCACTCCGGCGGGTGGCTTGCGCACAGGGTACGTTTGTAGAACAGAGCTCTCGCGCATACAGAGGAAAAAAAGCTCGAGTGAGAAATTATCATGCGCGCTGGCGCTGTGAACTTTCGCTAGTAAGTGGCTAATGTCTCGTGAGTGCATCGCGCGCAAGTGGCTCGCGTCGTTATTCTCTTTTAGTCGCTCGCCTCTTTCCTTTTCCCCTGCCGGGCTTAACGCGGAGGAGTACTGCCTTACTCGTGGCCCTTTTTCTTTTTCTAAAGTCTGTATGGCTGTTTTTGCTGCGGCGTTGAAAGGGGATAAGCAGTTGGGCACGGAGTTTAGTCGTAAAAAACTGCTAGGAATTCGAGGTGAACTTTCAGATATTATAATGGCTTGAGGGAGATTTTTTGATCAAATCACTCGTTGGAATTTATGCTATTCCGTTTTTAAGATTTTGGCTTAACCTGTAGAATTCACTAATTTAAAGGGCTTTAAATTTTTTCATTTTAAAAATACAAAATTATAAAATTTGGGTATACCTTCAATCGTAGAATGAAAATCTATCAATTTATCCAGTTGTGGCATCTTAAAAACTTAAAAAGTATCATAAGAATTTTTTATTAATGCAACATCATTTTAAATACATTTGTTAAAAAATTCATTTTTAAATGCATTAATGCTTTTTTTTAATGCTTCTTAAATGCATCTTTTCAGGGAATTGGTTGAATTCAATAGAATATTTTATGGAAGATTAAAATTTTGTCTTTTAAATCTTCAAACTAAATCTATGAATTGTAAAATAAAAGTACCAGTGCACTCTTTTAAAATCTAAAGTTTTTATTAAGCCTCTTTGAAACATGGCCATCATCCCGAAGGATTAATTCTAATAAAAAATGGCCAATAAAAAATAATCCTGCAAATAAGGAATAAGTCAGCATAGAGATATTGCATCGGAAAAATCTGATCTCCAATTTTACAACATGCAAATAATCCTAAGATATTCAAAGTCAACTTTTTTCGTGAAAACATAGTCGAGGAATGACATTTGTTTAAACAACTGTATATTTGCAAAAATTATTCGTGCCGTAAGTCTCGACTGTCATCGCGGCCCGCTCTATAGGTAAACACTGAACTATAGCGACCATTAACATCTCAGTACCAATAATAGAGCCACCTATGTCTTAGATGACAAGCCTTGTACACCGCGGGACGTGCCAATCCTACCCAAATTGTTGACATGAGCGCAAGCTGTATCTGTAATCGACAGGCAGGGCTATTAACGCCACTTAAGATAAATTAAAGATGTTAATTCCTGTTATAAAAGATTGGATTTAGAGTTTTTGTTATAAAACCTGATCATTGCTTCAATTTCAGACTTTCAAAGCGTTAATTTAAAAATGTTTTTTTCATTCGGCAGTATTATGTAATATAATAGACTAATTCGACGAATAACATAATCGCAATTGTAATTAAACAGAGGTTCAAGTCCTATCAATGAATGACATAAACATTGCCTAAGCGAACTCTCAGCCCAATAACTCATTACCGGTCAATTCATTACCTCAATAATAGGGAAATCTCTAGTTAATGAAGCTACCGGGTAAGACAAACAACACCGGCGCATTAGACTAGTTGTAAACAATACCTCTGACTGGAGGCATTACGCAACGCAACGAAATCCCCTTTTGTACCCGCATAATGAAGCAATAGATAATAATACCGAGACTAAAGCAGCTGGAGGAGCGAACGGGGAGCGAAACCGCCGCGTACAGCACGCCGCATCCCGGGGCCGACGAAAGAAAAGCAAGGGGGACCGGGGCGGCGCGCGCCTAGAAACAACAGCCCGGAACTGGAGCGACGTTTACTTTAATATGTTCCTCTAGACCGCTAATGACATGCACCCTAGACGCAAGCTTCCGAGTGGAATCTTCAGGCCCAGCCGAGTGTGAAACACTTTTACTTTGAGCGCGCGGACGGAGCGTTCTCTTGGCTTCTCTTTCTCCGGCTCTTGGCTTCCCTCTGGAAACGGCGGCTGCCGCTCGGTAATTGCACGCCCGCCTAAACATTCCGCAGGAGTGCCCAAAGCGAGAGAGAGAGGGCTATTGCCGAGCTGAGCACGACGGGTGACGCCAAGCGCCATTTCGCAATCGCCTAATACGCTTTTGTGTGTATGCCGCAGTCTTGTGTGAAGCTTGAGACTATTTCCGGAGCTGCAGTTTTCTCGAGCCGCAGCACTCAATGAGCCTTTGCGTATACGTGCGGAGTGAGGGTAATTCGCAGAAAAGCGAAATGACGCGAGGTGGATGAGAGCGAGGTAAGCGCTGAGATAGCGATTAGGTCCCGATTCGAATGCCGCAGACGCTCGATGAAAAGGTTATGGGCGAATTGCTCGATGCTAATGGTTTTAAAAAGAAAAAAATATCGAAAACATTAATTATAACTTTTTGCAAGTAGCCAAATGTTTAATTAATCTCTATGCACGTCAGAAGTTTTAATAATAAACATTGCCTGACCAAATTAAGTCTTCCTCTACTTGATACATTACTGTCTGACTTAAATTTTTTAATTCCACTTCGTAGTGGCATAAGCGCAAGGAACAATTTAAATGTTCATAATCCAGACCATTAAGGATTCGTTTGTAGAAGAATTTGTTTGTATTCCACATATTTGATTCTTATATTACCCTTTGCACTACCATCATTGATCTTCAATCGCGCATAAAGCAATATAAAAATAATTTAGCATGAACACGTCCGAATGCCTCGAAATTTATGTTCCAGCGACCATTAATTCTCAACTTCAATATCCCTAAACTTTCCGTCTACAGGTTCACTCTGCACCTTCATCACGGCAGCCGTTAAAAACAAGCCTCCCGCCTAAAATCATAGCCTACCCCCATAAACATCCACGTTCCGACAGATTCTCGAGCCGTCGTCGTATAACCTCTGCGCGACGGGCCGTAAGTCAAGAAATATCGAGCGTGAAAGCAGGAATAATTGCCCCGACTGTCCCTTATAGCGAAAAGGAGGGGGAAGGGGGGGGGGCGTCGCCCGGCGTCGAAAGAAGCAGAAGAAACAGTACGGGAATTCCTCGAGGCGGCCCCAAGTTTTTGCGACGCCAGCGCCTGTCGCCGCTCGGCTCCCTAATGAAATTCAGAAGGAGGAAAAATGAGGCATTCCTTTCCGCAGCTATTAATGCGTTGCGCGATGATGAGGAGGAACTCTTCGTCGTTCGCGCACGCAGTTCGGCACAGCAGCCCGCGCGGGCCGCCTGCCTTCGTTATTGTTCGTGGCAGTGAAAGGCGACGAGAGATAGGGCGATTCGAAGTTGCGCGGGTACGTTCGAGAATGCACGAGATCTTGGAATTGCATTCCTCGCCTTTCTATGTACGGGAGTTCTTGAAGGATTTGACGTTGCGGCCGGGGAATGAAAGAAAATTTAGTTTGCTTACAATGGCCGACGAGATGTCAATACTTGAATTCAGTACGACCACGATAACTTTTAAATTTGATAATTTTGACTCTGAATTTTGAAATGAAACGAAACTTGGCCTATATAACTTACGTATGTCACTTATGTAATTTTTGTACATGAATTTAATTAAAAAAAAAAACTGAATTTGTCTAAGATTTCTTACACTGAGAAAAATTTTTTTTAATAATTAAGATTTTTTTTTAAAAATTACTATTTTAATGGTACTTGTGGGACACA
>JAWWEM010000054.1:537753-557166 GCA_035582935.1 Ormyrus thymus | reverse complement strand
GTCGCGGCCCGCGCGCGCCTATTGCATATATATAGGCTATAGCGGCAGCGTTCTGCTGCCCTCTCTCTCTGATAGCCGGAGCGTTTTCTCTATGTGTCTCACTCTGCTGTGGTTCGTGGTTGTGAGTTTGTGACGCGCACGCGCGCATATACATACCGCGGGACAGAGACGGAAAGTGAAGTAGCAGCCCTCGTCTCTCTTCAGGGGCAGTGGACGACGACGAAGAGGACGAGGTTTTCGGAGGTAGTGCGTGCGCGTGCGAAACAACTCAGGCCACGAAGATGCTGTCGCTCGGCCCCAAAAAGGATGGTGGACCGAACCTCAAGTTCTTCGACTCGGCCGAGGTGCTGTCCCAGCTCGATTCAGTCAAACAGTGGCTTCTGAAAAATGCAAAGAAGGTACGAAGCTCTGGCCGTAATCGCTACTCTACCCAACCCGGCGTCGCTCTCACCCTAACTTTGCGCCTTTTGATTCACTGGCGTAATATTTTAATTTTTCGACCCGGAAACAAGTTGTTCATTGACTTTCTTTTCGTAAAAATGATTGCGTTGCCAGTAAAAGATAGAATAATGATATGATTTTCTAGAAATGTTGAGCCGATGAAAGCATAACCTATATTGCGGGCCGCCTTTTTCTACGTAGTCGAATATATACACGCTTAGGCAACATACCATACTCCAGCATACATATACACATAAGCGGCTCAATGCGCTGAGTGTTTACGCGCGGAAATGAGCTGACGATTATTTTTTTCGATTTTATAGTCCTGCAGAGTTATTTTAAATAATTACTTCGCTTGCTAAACTCTTTATTGTGCATTGCTTTTCTATGATAATTGCCAGATTACATTAATACTATTAAAATTTTGCTGTAATATGTTTTGTCTTTAAATTCTGATTAAAACCAAATAGATATTTATGTTTTTACTATATTAAACATATAAAATTGCCGATTAAAATTCGGGATTGATTTTTATGCATTATTTTTACAGTATATTCAAACAGATGTACCAACTAATAAAACTTTATCAACTTTAATTGTACAAATTCTTCAATTTCAAGAAGATAATCTTGGAAAAAATATTACTAAGCCACCTATGACAAGGATTCCTGTAAGTTTCTTATTTACTTTAAGTTTTGTTTGGTTTTCATTGTAAAGTGGTTCAATATAATTTATTTCTATTGCAGATGCGATGTTTTTTGGATTTTAAACCAGGAGGTGGATTATGTCAAATTTTGTTAACAGCTTATAGGTTTAAGCAGGAACAAGGATGGCGGAGATTTGAATTTCCAGTAGGAAAGGTAGATTAAGCTCAACTTAAAGAGAATTTGCTTAACTTACTTATTTTATTGATAACATGATTAATCTTCTTATAGTCTGGTGCTCGGACAGATAGGATGATAGAAATGCTAATTACGTTAGAACGAACTTTAGTTCAAACTAGATGTATGACGATACCCAGTGTATTTGTCAGACCAGATGTTGATAAAGTAACAGCAGCAAAAGTTAAAGAGTTAATACGTCGTCATCAGGGAACAATAGCGGAAAGTGAAGATGATGCTACACATATAATTTACCCTCCAGTTGATCCATTAGAAGAAGAGTATGCAAGGCCGTGCTTTCGCAGAGAACGTTCTGTCTTACTTCATTGGTATTACTTCCCTGACAGTTACGACTCGTGGATTAACCTTGATCTTCCATGGGATTTTCCAGAAACTACTCTTGGAAATCTCACTACAAAGTATGTTTTAATTGAAATAAGTGTTTTGTAATTTCATTTTTATTATTGTATCATTACTTTTTAGGAATACATATAAGGTATCTGCAACTTGGGCTTTGGATTTAGAACAATATAATGAATGGATGAATGAAGAAGATTATGAAGTAGATGATAGTGGTCAGAAAAAGGTGCATAAATTCAGATTATCTGTAGAAGATCTGATGGCACAACCAGCACCTCCTTCTACAACTAAAAAACAAAAGAGGAAACGGTCACCTACACCACCACCAAAACTTGGTAAAAGAAAAAGGTAAGCATCCTTCAATTGGTTTTAACTAAATAACTAATTGATTAACGTTTAAAACGTTTCAATATTTAAAATTTTTTTTCAGTGGACGTGCTCCTGGAGGTGTACAAGGCTTAAATGCAGGTCCTAAAAAGTCTCGTGGAGGTGTAGATGAAGAAGAAGATCTGACACAAGGAATGGAAGATCCACCTGCAGAACCAAGAATAGTAGAAGTTATGGCTTCCAATTCTAATTCTCAAACTTCAGGTCAAAATAGCTCAGGACCAGTTTCTGGTAGTAAAAAGCAAGATAATGAATTACAACCTTTAAAATCTGGAAACATGGCAGATCTAGATGAACCTGCAGAAGGTATAATTACATTTTTTGTTAGGTTTATAAATTTAATATAATTTTTTATTCCATCTTAAATATAATTTTTTATTTCATCTTAAAAAAATTAAAAAATTAATCTTCTTGACCATATTTAGATTTAAAGAAATTTTACTAAATTTCTGGCATTCGTGCGTTTTTATTTTTACTTTATTTTTACGTGAGATAAATTTTGTAAACGAAGTTAAGCTAAACGTAAAACGTTCAGTTACGTTTTTATAATACTAAAATAATTTCTGTGTAAAGTATTGTGTATTATATAAAAAATTGCAATTTAATATACATAACAGTATATAAATTATATATAAATTATAGTTATTTACGTGGCGGTTGCTTAAAAATAATATACCTAAGTACGCATACCGTCGTATTTCTTTTTAAAAATATCTTTATAATTATTATAGAAACAGGTTTTAAATGAAATTAATAAATCACTTACAAACTTTTAAAATTACAGAAGGCATTTAAATTTTAAACTAATTCTGAAAGTTGTAAAGTGCTGAGTATACAAAAAAATTGTTAAGTAAAATGTAGTAAAAAAATTTCTAGGGGATAAAAGTAATTCTCAAATGTCTCAAGATAGGGAAGACAGGGATACAGCCAAGGACAGAGGTGACGGATGCAAAACCGAGGAACCAGAAGATAACGTCACGGAACAGACTCACCACATTGTCGTTCCTAGTTATTCAGCATGGTTCGATTACAATTCAATTCATACCATAGAAAAACGAGCTTTATCCGAATTCTTCAACGGTAAAAACAAATCAAAGACACCAGAGATTTATTTGGCATACAGGAACTTCATGATCGATACTTACCGTTTGAATCCTACTGAATATATCACATCTACAGCATGCAGGTAATATTAATTTTAATGAATTAGTAATTAATTCTCACAAAAAATTGATTTTTAAAAAGAGATTTTCTGATACATCTTTTATGCAAATTATAGACGTAATTTAGCCGGTGATGTTTGCGCCATAATGCGCGTACACGCTTTTCTGGAGCAGTGGGGTTTAATAAACTACCAAGTTGATGCCGATTCTCGGCCAACTCCGATGGGTCCGCCACCCACTTCTCATTTCCATGTTTTGTCGGATACACCATCAGGTTTGGCTCCTGTTAATCCGAATCCTCCCAAAACGCCTCAGCCGACTGCTGCCAAGACTCTTTTAGATCTCGAGAAAAAACCTATAATTCTGGATGAAAAAATTCCTCCGGTGGGACCAATGACTAACTTTGGTCTCAAGATTGATCAGTATTCGAAGAAGCCTGCAGTACTTAAAAATAAACAAGCTGCTGGTGCAACCCGTGATTGGACAGAGCAAGAGACGTTGTTGCTACTTGAAGCCTTAGAATTACACAAAGATGATTGGAATAAAGTACGTTTTTTGCCTACTATTTCCAATTTTCAAAAACACGTATAATTTCAAAAGTTTTGCACTTATCCATTTCAAATTAAATTATGTCTTATAAATTTTATATTGATTCGTAGGTGTGTGAACACGTTGGTTCAAGAACTCAAGATGAGTGTATTTTACATTTCCTAAGACTGCCTATTGAAGATCCTTATCTTGAGGAGCCGGAAGGGTTAGGACCGTTAGCGTATCAGCCAATTCCTTTTTCAAAAGCAGGCAATCCCATTATGAGTACCGTAGCGTTCCTTGCTTCTGTTGTTGATCCCAGGGTAGCAGCTAGTGCAGCTAAAGCTGCTATGGAGGAGTTTGCCGCTATTAAAGATCAAGTACCCTCGGCATTATTGGATCAGCATTTACGAAATGTGCAAGCTAGTGCGAATTCAGATGGTTAGTATAACAGTTTGATTTTGTAAAGAGTAGTAATTTTAATACGTATAAAACTTTGTAGCTCTTATTTAAATAATTAAATCTTAATTTAAAAATGGTATAATTCATTTTTCACTTAGGTAAATTTGATCCAGCTGCAGGACTTGCTCAGTCAGGTATTGCAGGCACGGGTCCGCCTGAACCTCCAGAAGAATCTAGTAATGCGCAAAATACTTCGGCACAAGCAGCGTCTACATCTTCGGCAACATCACCACAGTCGGAAACAAAGAAAGATGGCGAGACAGCGGAAAAATCTAAGGAAGGTACTAGCAGTAGCGCTACAACAGAAGAAAGCAGTGAAACACCAAGCACTGCTAGTACAACACCGCTTGTACCAAAGAAAGAAACAGAAAGTACAGAAAGTAGTGAAACTTCTGACGCAACGCAGTCGGAGCAGCCAGCACAGCCAGCGACATCAGAACCCGCTCAGCCAACAACACCAGCACAACCAACACAACCAGTACAGTCATCACAACAACCTGAATCAGAAAAAATGGAAACAGATGAAAAGATTGAAGATGGGGAAAGTAAAACGAAGCCTGAAGAAGACAGCGATGCTAAAGAGAAGAAGGATAAGGTATATTTTGTTCAAACAAATATATTTATAATATTTATTTTAAAACATTACACTTCAGAAATGAGTTTGAACGAACGAATATTTTGTACTACAAGTAAATCATTTTAATAGCTATTTTATTTATTTTCAGGTCATTAGAGACGCACAATTGCAGTCCGCTGCTGCAGCTGCTCTCGCTGCAGCCGCTGTGAAAGCGAAACATTTAGCAGCAGTTGAAGAAAGAAAAATAAAATCTTTAGTAGCTCTTCTTGTTGAAACTCAAATGAAAAAACTCGAAATCAAATTACGTCATTTTGAAGAGTTAGAAACGACAATGGAACGAGAACGCGAAGGTCTTGAGTATCAAAGGCAGCAACTCATTACAGAACGACAACAGTTCCATCTCGAGCAACTTAAAGCTGCAGAATTCAGAGCGCGCCAGCAAGCGCACCAGCGGCTGGCACAAGAGCAACAACAACAGCAACAACAGCAGCAACAACAACAGCAACAGCCTCCAGCTCAACATCAACCGCCGTGGCAACCAGGCAACCCACCAGGACAACAACCGCCTACGTTACCGCCGCCACAGCAAATACCACCTGCACCACAGCCAGCGCAACCGCAACAGCCTCCGAGCCCGCAAACGCAACCGCACACGCCTCCTCAACAAGCAGTATAGAGCTTATGCTTAACTGTTGAAGATGCTGCAAAATATTTGTCAAGATAAAGGAAATGTTGTACAGAAATATTTGTATTGACAGCTCACTTTTTAAGATATGTCGTCAGAAATATTGGGTGAATGCTCTTTTCTTTAATTGTATTGAAACGAGAAGAGTAGATTGTAACAGAATGACAAATTTTTTGAAGAAAGGAATCATGGAGGGGATAATCATCGATTTCAAGAATTGCGCTAAGGGCCAATAATGACAGCATTTTTTGTCATTCCGTTTATTGTAGATATGTAACAGATATTAGGCTTAGCGGAATTTTTCAAATTTATATTACTGAATCATTTTAATTAAAAAGAGATTCACTTGAGAATCGTTTCAAATGTATTTTTCGTCAACATAGAATTTAAAAATTTCCACTTTCGCGATTTATTAAAAGCCAGAGCGTGCAATTAGTTTTGGAAGTTTATTCTCACACAGGTATAACTATGATCTAATGAAAGTGAATATTTAAAGGAAGTGCGATGATGAATTAAACTAATTTTTTCATGAAGTGAATGGAACTGTGGTGTTTGAAAGCATAAGTTTAAAAAAATTCGTTTTAACAGTGTATAACTTGAAAAAGACTCAGTTCTTATATACCTTTGATACGATGTATTATTCTGAGAGTAATTATATTTAAAAAGGATCAACTTATTGTGTAAGAAACAAAACTTGTGAAATTAATGTTATTTAAGGACCATGAGCCGCTGTTCAAAAAATCAAATTTTTGAATTTGATTTTAAAAGAATAGTGGCTGTAAGCTGGCGAATAATATTTTATTTAGGACTTTGACAAGAAATCTTTTTATGTTCGTGGGTCTTATATTTTGCAGTACAATTAATTAACTGTAAGCGACCTAACGATCCTATATAATATACTATTGACAAAAGTATACAAATGTGTGACTAATTATTTGATAACATGTACATCTATAAAAACCTATGAAAATGAAAGTAATTTTATTAACTTCATGCATAGTTTAATAATAAAAGCTATTTTAGCAAACATTCACTATTTAAATTATGAACGATATTTGTACAATATGATGAAACTTAAATATTAATTGGGTTTAAACGCAGTATATAAATGTAAAAGGATGTTAACTTTATTAATTTATAAGTTGCTTAAGACACAAAAAAATATTTCTGAACTAATTATGATGACTTATAAATTTACTTTTTACTAGAAATTATATAAAGAAACAAACTTTCATTTTTAAATGCTTCTCGGTCGTTACTTCAAATTAACATTCGAAAAAATAATTAATTTTTATTACTAAAAAGATTTAAATTTGTTTTTTATATAATTTCTAATTACTTTAATTGAATACATATGCTACTTGCAACTAAGAATCATCATCATTATGGATGAATATGAAGTTAAGGGGATAAAGATTAATATGCTATTCTTCGAACGTGTCTGTAAGGATTACTTTTTGATCGAAATTTATATCATGAAATCTTACATTTTGTTTTTGTAAGAGAGGCATTTCTGTATTTTTATTAAAAAGTTCAATACTTAAAAGAAACACAAGTTTCTTCAAATGTATAGAACTAATTTACAATAAAAATATAAAAACACTACAGAACCTGTACTAGTGTAAATACAGGTTAATGAAAAGAATGGCACCGATAAATACGTCGCTATGTTACATCGTCGAACGAGCGAAAACTGTTATAGAACTCGTAGGTCTAAAGAGCTCTATTGTATACCAACTCGACGACGAGGTCAGTCATGAGACGGGTGCACTCGGCTCCAGCGGGCGGCGGCGCCAAAATACTTCGCTCCTCGTCGCTCGCCTCTTTGCCTTCGTAGAGATCCGGCGCCTGGTCGCTCTTGCACGTGCTAATAGGCAACATATCCAACGCGAGGCCAAGGCCAAATCGACCGCAGCGACGCATTTCTTCGTTCAATCTGAAAAAAAAACAGCGGATCTTTTTTATAAATACAATTTTTATTTATTTTTTTTTATTTATTTCAACGTTTTTGCCATAAATTATTTCTAACGTTATAGTTTTTATATAATTTGAGTATGACTCTTGTCTACTGGTTTAAAATTTGAAAGACAAATTTGTTACTTACAAATTCCACATTACGCTCGGATCTTTCATCGATTCTGCAGCAGGATTCAAAGTATAAAGAGCAGACATAAGATGACGATGATAGTGTTGCAATAACTGTGTCATAAACTTTTTTCTTACTTCTCCGCTTGTACAGCAATACAAGACATTTGCAAGATCAAGGGCAAGTGATCCTACACGAGTCAGTTGAAAGTCCACCAAGCAAACAACCTTTAAGTAAAAATACAAATGAGTAGTAAAATCTTCAATTGATGGAATGGAGGCCTATTCACCTCCGAGTCCGAAGCGTCCTTCTCCTTAAAAAGGAAGTTGTTGGTCCAGCAGTCGCCATGACAGAAGACACTGAGCGGTCCCTGGGAGGCGGTGAGTTCGCACATCGTACGAAAGAAAGTGTCCTCGCTGAGGAAGGATCTTAGCTTGTCGAGGATCTCCTGCCGTTTTTCAGACTCCATGGAGGTGGGCAGACCCTCGGTGACCATTTGCATCGCGTTACTGATAGCCGCTCGGTAATACTGTCGGTACCAGTCGGCATTCTCCATACGGAACAGCGCTTCTTGGACGGACCCGCCGTCCTCGGCATCGGTCCGCGATAGGCTTTCGTACACTTCTGGTCTTCAATAGAGGACTACGCTTAATTCTTTTTTGCCCACTAATTTTATACGCGCGCTTTAATTTTTTTTCTAATTAGAAACTAAATTTTAAATCTGTATGCGATGGGTAAGGCTTTAAAAAAATACTACTTTTTTTTCCTAAAAAAACGCACTTGTGCAACAAAGAACTAAAATAAAAGGAGAGTGCCGCGAGTTTACAGACAATTGGACACTCGATCTCCGTACAATATAGCAAAAAGCAGATATGCTTTCACGCGAACATACCTCAGATCTTTCAAAGTGAGGCTCAGCGCGTGGAATCCCGCGAGAGCTTTCAGCACCTGTTTGAGCTTATCCACCTGCAGGCCCTTTCTCCTATCAGCCATCTTAAATCCCTTGGCCCTGAGGTCCTCCATGGCGATGAGGTCGTCGCGGGCGATGTAAATTTTAGCGACTCCGTCGAAGACCTTGCTCCCGTTGGCCTGCAGCTCCTGGAGGACCGGCCAGACTTTCGTGTAGAAGACGACCTCGTTCCTGAATAGGACCTCGCTCTTGAAGGCCTCGCGGCGCTCCTTCGATTCCGGCAGCACCTTGTAGATGATGGAGCGCTCCCAGGGCTGGCCAGCCTTTCTGCCCTTCACCGTCAGGCGGTACAGCATCGACGTGTAGTTGTCGCCGCGACCCGAGCCCGGCGACTCGTCTAAGCTCAGAATCTCCGCCTCGGGCTCCTCCTTCGCCAGCAGCTCGCGGATCGCGTCCAGGCTTAGGCGCACGCTCGAAGTCTGCCGGTTAATGGGGATTAGTTTACTCGATTTTTTTTTCCCCAGGGCGGAATGATTACTTCCTCGATTAAATGCGAGAGCTTTCTTTCCGATCAATGCCGATCTCAAGAAATGATCAAAGCCAGAATAAGAAGACAATAAATCTTCTACAATAAAGAGAAGTAATATCAATTTTTTAGTCGCCGGATGGGCTCTTTTTATCTAATAATATATTAAAGCAATTTTCGCATAGTAAACTCGGAAAAACGTTCAATATATAAATCTATTCAAATCCGCCAACAATAGATGATAATAAATCTTCATCAATTTCAAATAAAAATTTTATTCCAGTTAAATGACTCTTTTCTATTATCAACTACTTCAATAACTGTCCTCTCTGATCAAACGAAAAATTAAGTTTAAATCAGAATCATTATCCTCAAATTATCTCGAATCACAAAAAGCACAAAAAAAAAATATAAATTTTTTGCAACTTAAGTATCCATGCTGTAATTACGAAAAATTCCACATACGTTCTAAATCTTTATTGAAAATTTGACTGATTTTTTCCAATCTATAGATAGAAATTTTTTCTTCAATATTAACAGAATGTTTTAAGCAAGATCATTTACTGATATTATTACTCAGTCAAGCAGTTTATATGGGCATCATTATAAATTGAACAAAATTATTAAAGGCTTAATAATTTTTAATTTTGTTTCTTGTGAATGCAGAAAAACTTTGTATAAATTGCAAATTTTAGCAAGGTTTATTTTTAATAATAAAAAATTATAAATATCATAATTAAAATTATAATTCTAGATCCAACAAATAAACTTAAAAATAGTTTCATTTACTGCTAGATCACGTAAGTCTAAATTGGTAATTAACCGACTTATTTATCGAAACACTAACTTCAACAGTGATTAATCTTGCAAATATTAGATAAGGTAGTATGCTAATTTATGTTTGTATATATTATCATAATCATATTTTATTAAGTATAAAAAAAAAACATTAAAAACAAAACGATTTAAGAACATGAATTTGTTTCTCAATTCACAGTGATTTATATCATTCATGAATAAAATTTGACAATTTAAGGGTAACTGGACAGAAATTTTCTAATTGAATAATATTCACTATTTTCCAATAACAACATTTTAGTAAGTCACTATTTTTCATTCACTTGCACACAATAAAAAAA
The DNA here is from genome assembly GCA_035582935.1 of Ormyrus thymus. NCBI lineage: Eukaryota > Metazoa > Arthropoda > Insecta > Hymenoptera > Ormyridae > Ormyrus > Ormyrus thymus. The sequence continues at coordinate 547,021 of JAWWEM010000054.1, read as the reverse complement.
ACCTACGGATTTCTAATTTCCTGATTTGCTACTTTCTCGTAAACACTGTCTGCAATAAATCGACCAACGGAATACCTGTGGATTACCCACCTGTTCCTGATCCTCCATATTTATTGTTCTGCTATCGTTTCTTCAGCTACAGTGCACTCTTCGCTTATTTGACTTCAGCGGGTATAGAGAAGAGGAGTACGTTGGACAAGAATCCCGTCAGGCTCTATGCGTCACTAGACTATTACTCAGCTGCCGAGCTTTAAAGCAGAGCACGGCGGAGAGGTCCGTCGGTTGTGTGTGACGCGACACCGACCCAATGCAGGAAATGGGCATTTAAGTTGCAATGGACTGCCTCAGCCTCCCACCGATGTATTACTTAATTTAGTTAATCACTCGCAGAGCCCAACTCAAGGGACAAGGACATTGATACATGCCAATCACGCATTTAATTTCAATTTCTTTCGTGATTGCGCTACTCTTTTCATTTAACAGGCAGGGCTCCATGAAGTATCGGACACGTAGTAAAAATTTTCGGCTCGTATTTGAAGCTACTCTGCTATTTTATTCACTTGATCTTAAAAATCTTCCAAGCTATTTTTACAAATTTTTAGTACTTACATTGCTAATATTATATTTACACAATATATAAGATAAAAATAATTGATAGTGTTTAACTGTACATGATATAATAACACAATTTTTATTTGCTCTAATCACCGTGAGCAGAAGGAGAATAAAGATGAAGCTTATTTTTGACCTAGTTTTGAAGACATTTGAGAGCAAAGCTCTCTTGATCATTAGTTATTTAACCAAGAGTGACATACTTTTGTTATGCCTTAAATTTGATGAATTGTACAATTAGATTATCTCCTTAGCTCCCAGTAGTTAAAGTATTTGTAAATGCATTGAACTATTTATTATCCACCGCTGATTTTGATTTGATAACTTTAGTTCCAACTAAAGTGATCAACTGATTTTCCTGGGTCGCGTTCAAAGGCAATGCATCCTGCATTATCTGGGCCATTGAATTCACAGTAACAAATTGAAATTCGTAGGCGTATTTTACTGCAGCCTAAATATAAAAAGATTTATTTATTGAAAAATTTCAATTATTAGAAACTGTTTGCGAAAAAACTTCTATGTACCATTGCTCCTTCTACGTGACCTCTAACAAGACAAGCGTCATATAACTCTTTCAACCTAATTTGATCTATGGATCCAATCACGACATTCGATGTTGTCGCTAAGAAATTCAGAACTGTGAGCATTTTTTCGAATTCATCTCCGCGAAGTAATAGAACAGCCATATCACCAAAAACATTTGCAGGCCATAAGCTCCGTTGCCATCTTTTCTCAGTCGCTTCCTAAATAAAATTAAAAAAAAAACGTTATAATAGCCTTGAAATTTATTATTTCTGTAAATAAAATAGTTTTTTGGATTAACAATTTTTCAGGAAAAAAATTGATAATTAATAATTGCGCAAAAATATATATAATATAAAAATATAAAATGAATCTTTTACATAAAAATTATAATTGTTTAGTTATTGTACTTGTATGTGAGTCCAAAGGGTCCAAGCTATATATGAATACTGTTTATGCAAAGGAGATCCTTTTGGAGGAGAGCAATGTTCTGACATTAAATTAAATAATAATTTTATTACTGCATGTCTGTCTAACATATCGAACAAGACCATTTGAGGTATAAATTGTGGTAATAATTCTATTGATTTCTCTTTATCATTCAGTCCTATCATTTGAAGAATATCTTTCATTAATGCTGGTTCAGGAATATAAACATGAGGAACTAAAATATTATAAACTTTCATAAATTCATCTATAGTATCACTAGTCAAAATCAGTTGTAGGTAATTCCGATAATAAACATTTTCCTGAAATAAAATATTAAATTAAATAAAATTAGTTTTTTACATAAAAAAGAATTAAAATTTAATTTAAAATCAAAATGTCATACTTTTAGTCGTGATGCTAGAAAATTATAATTATTTTTTTTCAAAAGAAGTTTATGAAGTCGATGTCCAGTTTGTAAATCGTGTAAATGTTTTGAAGCCACTTCCATTGCTTGAACAAAGAAATTTTTGTCTGCAACATCTTTCCATTCCAATTCTTCTTGTTTTTCTAATTCATTTAATATTTCGAGTAATATGTTGCTAGTCGGACCATCTTTAGCAAAAAAAAACAAAATTTATATTTATTCCAAATAAAACTTTGATTAAGAAATATAAAACTTTTAATTAAACTATTATTTTCATTTAGATTATTTTACTGGCACTAAATAAGACTAAATTACAAAAAATTTTAAGTTCGTAAATTAATTAAATTTTGAATAAACTCTACTTGTTTATTATTAAAATATTATCATTGTGCTTACTTTGACGACAAAATATTAATAGAAGATAATAATAAGAAGCAAGACAAGGTTTGATATTAAGACTTTTGAATTCAGCAAGAATTGAAAGAGCCCAATCTTTAGCAAATCCTTGAGCTGATATAATGGAAATAGATTTTAAACAAGCATTCAATGTTCTAATATTAGGTTTTACTCCATTTTTAGCCATATTATGCAATAAGCTTTGTAATAGAACGTTTCTTTCTTCATTACTATCTTTCACTAAAGATAATAGTGGAATTAAATTATTGTATGTTATTACAGAAAGAGGTACATTTTTGTCCAAGCATTCATTGTACAACATCCATGCTTTATCCACCTGCAATGAAATGACATTTACAATATTTAATACAAAAATTTATTTTTTGAATTATACTGCATTTTAAACAATTTTTACCTTTAAATATTTTGCCATACCACTAATTAAGGCATTGTAAGCACCACCAGCTGTTGCTTCATCTTTTGATAGTTCCACAAATAATTTTTCAACATCAGGATTGTTACTATACAAAGTATACATAATTTCAATTTGTAAATTTAAAGTTACGAAGGAACAGAAGATTTATGTAAGACTTACACCCATGTATTTTTATTTATTTCTACTTCAGGTTGATAAGAACGTTCCTCTGGAAAAGACTCAGAAATCTGAAATTCATTACTATTGTAAAAACATAATAATTCAAGAATAGCTTGTTTAGTTTCTTTTGAAATATTTTCTTCAAGCAAGTGGTATACATGTAAAACATCACTAACGCGACCTTGCTTTATAAAAGTTTTTAAAATTTCTTCTGAAACCTGACTTTTATCTTCATATTTTTCAGCAGGTAAAAATGCCTAAAAATAGATAATAATTGTTTAATTTTATACATAAAGTAACAAGATCAAATAAATTTAAAAAAAACATTTTTTTTAAATAAAATATATTAAAAGATTATACCTCAATCAAGGGCTCTGATAAATCACTTTTTAGAAGATCAGCATGCTCTTGAAGGATCCACATTGCTGCCTTTTTGCCAGATTCACGAGCAAGTGAATATGTGCGTTTTTTGGACAATGACGTTGGAATAAGAAATGGATCATCAATATATGTATAATCTGGAGCAGTAGGATCTCGTGAAATGGTTGTTTCTAAAGCCTAGTTGTCACAATTATAATATTAAAATCCAACAAAATCAATGAAATAAAGTTATAAAAATAGAAATTACTTTTAAAATATCAGTTGGCCCTCGCTCCTTCCTCATTGGAATTTCTATTTCTGAGGAAGATTTCATAGAAGCAGAAGTTGCCAGTTTTTGGAAATGCATCATAGTTCTTCCAATAAATCTCCTAAAATGAAATTTTATTTATTCTTATTAATCCCTATTGTATAACACTATTAATACTGAAAATAACAATTCATAACATTAAACATTCTAAAATTATTATTACCAAGCAAAATAAATTATACTGTCAAAACAATGACAGGTAAAATAAAATTTAAAAAAATTACCTATCAGCAATTCTTGTCTTTAAGGAATTCATTTTTATTTTATATATTACACAACTAATAAAGACATTAAATGTAATGGCATTCGATATGATAAGGTGAAGAGGTTAGGCTTAAACTCGTGTGTTACACAAACTACAACCCCTCTGCACAAATACCGGCATGGCAGTAGTCCTTACATTTCAACATAGTCGGTTGCTGTTCTGCAGGGGCAAACAGTGGTAAGATACCGGTAATATACCGACTCTATTTTCAGAAAAGTTTCCGATATTTCTGACATCAATAATTTCAGTGCAAGTGCAACCATGTAAAAGCTCGCTTTTAACATTAGTAGTTCTATAGTTTTGTCAAATTTGATTGAACGAAGGTGCATATGATGAATAAGGGTGGTCGAAATTTGCATTCCTATTTGAAAGAAGGCGAATTTGAGCCTAATAAAAGATCAAAATCCAAAACACGCTCTTATTATAAATATTAGAAAAAGTGTAATAAAATATTTTTCCCAACTTGGGCATGAAATGGCCCTCATTTCACGCTAGAAAGTAGCGTAGAAAATCGAGCATGTCAAACGTTTGTCAAAACCTTGCTTGCAAGCGGGAAAATGTCACTTTTTTGATTTTGAAAATTTTTCAAAAAATTGTTTTGTTTTAATTTTTTTTTCTGTTTTAAACTATTTTTTACTATTTCTGTGCACGATTTGAAATGCACGATCATCTACCCAACTTTCTAACACTAAATGTAAGCCTTCCATGTCCTCGTTGACAAAAACACGATGTGTAACCCGGGATGGTCATTTTCTCCCTTTGTTGCACAATGTAATATTTACAGGTGTTTAAGGATTTATCTATTGCTGATAAAATAGAGCAGCCGTTAAAAAGCAGAAATTTGAAGTCCTTTTTGGATACGATAGATGATAAAACTATTTTAAAAGCTAATGAAGCTTTACTTTCATTTTTAATCCCTTTCAATATTCCGGTAGAATGTATCGATTCAGATTATTTTTATAGCTTTTGTAAAAGTTTAAGAACTGCCTATGAACCGTGCTTGTCAATTGATTTCCCTATTGAAACGATCTTATAAAAACTAATAAAATCTCATAGATTCTGGTGCAAAAACCGAATAGGTTATACGGTTTCTGCACCCTTTCTATTGGAATTTATAGGATGTTTGCAACCGGGTTATTAATTAAACAATATGCTTCCCAAAGTTTATAATAGATTTCGCAAAAATGGCGTATTTAATAGCACTGGAGTTTTATTAATTAATTGTCAGAAAAGTAGTCATGATCTAATAAGCATGCCTTTTGAGACTGAGGGAAGGTACTTTGCTTCCTTCTAGCGGAAGCATTGTGATTGTAATTTTTGGAGTTCGAAAAATATGTTATAATTGTATTTTAAGGTTCAGGAAGAAGAATAAATGGTTTTTAAAAAATGTCTATATCGATGTTTGTGTGTATGTATACGCCTGGATCTCAACTTTTACTGAACTCATATGCATATTTCACGGCTCTTTTTTTTGTCTTTCTTTTGTGATAGCGACAAAAAAAATCTTTTTTTGTTTAGCTTATTTGTTTTATTTTTATCGCAAATTTTCGATTCTCGAAAAATTTAATTTTACTTTTTTTTAATGATAGGATCATAAAAATACCTTTAATATCAGAGAAAAAAAGTTACTCTACCTCTTGTTTCTTTTGTTTTTAACAAAAACGTGTTTTTCTTTTAATAAAACTTATAATTCTTAATTTAAATTATCAACTGAGCTATAATCTGTAAAAATTTCAAGCCATTTGGTCAATTAGTTTTTGAATAAAAAGCTTAAAACTGAAAAAATGAGTTTTCTATATCCAATTTAAATTACTTGAAATTCTGAGAAAAGATCCTTTGTATGTTCAGAGCGTATACAAAGGTAACACCAGGTTAAAATCACTTTTTGCTTTTGTATTGAAAATTATTTTTTGATACGACTAGTACAAAGCTTGATTTAGCGCATGTATTTTTGTTCAAGCTTGCGCGAAATCGAGTTTTGTGCATGCAGTTTCAAAAATTCTGTTTTTTTGGACTTTAAATATTCCGATAACAAAATTTTTATTTAAATTTTGTTTGCTATTCATTAAATTCTAAAATGGACATATAAAAATAAAATAATACAAAAATAGATAATTAATTGAATATAGAATAGTTTAAAATTATGTTGTCGAAACTGATTTTTCTGTCTTTATAGTTACCAAAAGTCACAAATACTGTTTTGTTTACATTTAAGGATAATTTATTACACGCTAAACAGTCAGCTACGTGCTTCAAATAATTATTCATAGTCTCTTCAGCAAGTACCCGTGAATTTTCTTTCGTTAAGATAACAGTATCATCCACATAGGATATTAAAGTGTTTATAGACAAACTATCTAGTAGATTGTTTATGTACAAAAGAAATAGCAGGGGACCAGCACAGTTCCTTGATATACTCCAGTAGTAATATTGCGATATTCACTTGTAGAATTGTTTATTTTTACTTTTTGGTTTCTTTTATATAGATAACTTTATCGTAAATCAAGTGCACTTCCTTTTATTCCACGTTGAAATAGTTTGTCGAATAGAATATTGTGATCAAAAGCCTTTGCTAGATCTAGGAAAGTTGCAATAATTGGTTCATTTTTGTCTAAATTGTTGTAAATTATATTAGTAACATGATTCAAGGCATCTTTAGTACCTTTACTTTTAATAAATCCAAACTGATTTTTTAATAAGATATTATGTTTTGTTATGAAACCTTATAATCTTTTATGTATAATTTTTTCAAAAATTTTAAACATTGGTTCGTAGTTATTTGTACAGTATTTTACTGCCACCTTTATGAATGGGTACCACTTCAGCATTTTTTAGCGAGTTCGGCCAGATTAGTTTCTGAGTAGACAGATTGAAAATATATTCAAACGGCTTAAGAATATAATTCGGAATTGTTTTAATCATTCTAGCGTGTATACCATCTATTTCTCCCGGTTTGTCTTTTAATTACTTTATTATATTTTTGGAATTTCTAGAGAATTAGTTGAACTTTGTGACGATATTTGTGCAATATGTGCATTTAAGATTTGATTCCGCAATTCGATTCCGTAAAATTCCAGTCTCGCTTCGCTCCGGCGAAAAATGTCTCACGAGGTAAATAATCAACTTCCATACCAATGTCGAAAAGTACGATTCAACACTTATTTTTAAGAAATATACATTAGAGAAAAACTGATAGTTATTATATAGTTTAAGACAATCTGTTTTTTATTATGATTATAAGAGGATAATTTTTTGAAACACCCTCCATATTATTGAAACAAATTAAGAACCTAATCCGGTTAATAAACGATTTAAATAATGAAAGTTATTTGAGAACGTTTAAAATATCATCTCTGTATTTGTCATGTACTGTCATGTTAATGTTTGCTGGTTAACGTACTCAAAAGTAATTATTATCATTATTTATTTATTTTTATTTATCATTGTTTATCTGTTTTTTTATTACTATCCTGGAAGTGGAATTAAGAATTACATTCTGTATTTCCACATAAATATAGATATGTTATTTGTATTGTATTTAAATAAATAAATAAATAAAATAGCACAGTTTGTATCTGCATGAATTATGTATAGATAATAAGCAAATTTATAAGGTTCGCAGGTTCGAATTCTACCTCACCGCGGGTCGTTAAAATGAGAAATACAAATTCTTTATTAAATTAAATAGAATTTTGATTTCTCAAATAAAGTAATGCTGCGATTCGCTTATATGTACACTATAATATACTGTTTTGAAATTAACCGCATAAAGCCAAAAAAATTGGTACAAGCTTTCGCGCTTGTCTTTAGACAAAATATGATAACGAGAGATAGATGCATGCGTTCTAGGAGTAGAGGATAACGGAAACTGCCGGGATGTTACGTATTATTATTACATCATATTTTATGTAGATTTAAATTTAGCCTAAAACGAATTTCAATGCAAAATAACGGACAGATGCGCTCCATTTCCGTACAATGAGCGCGCGCTAAATCAAGCCGAGTTCGAAATGATGGGCGCACCTTCCGATTAAAATCTTCAGGATCAAATATAGATCGAACGCGATGCAATTATGACATAACGGAACATTTTTTTCTTATTCTTTACTGTAACCATCACACATTGAACGTTTATGAAAGTTTCTTACCTAATATTTAAATTTTCCTGACAAGCAATTACGTAATGGCCGATAGCTCTACGACTGCAAAACATATTTAATTAAAATTTTTATCATATAACAATACAACGGTGATGTATACCAATTATTTCACTTTTTTTTTATTATTTTACAAGAAACCGTAAAAAAGTAAGTGCAATTTTCTAAAATCAATAATGCTACGTTCGACGATGAACTCAAATAGCAGAGAGGTATATAATTTTTTCTTTTATTTAAATAAATTCAAATCATAATACGTACGAGCAAAGTGTAGCCAGCATGCACAAAAGAACCAGTTCCGCTCCGCTCCAATAGAAACTGCCGCGACATCGCTTAATCAATCCGTCCGCGTCACCCAGCGTCGCGCGCAGCTTCCGAGCCGAAGGGTAAGAAGCGCGGACGAATTGAGGAGCGATCTGCAGGGAGCGAGCCGGTAGCGCAACCTCGAAATCGAGTCGGGAAGGTGTGCGCGTCCGCATCCCGCGAGAGGAGTTCAGGGTCGCCTGCTCCTCCCGAGGATCCCGCCTCCGCGCCTAGTTCCCGCGTGGCGCGCGGTGAGATTTTAATTTGAAAGGGAGGCGTACGTTATGCCGAGCGGAGGTTTTAGGGCCCGAGAGAGCAGGGCAACAGCTGCGGCGTGCGTATGTGTGTGTGTGTGTGCGTGTGCTCCGGCCCGTTTTATAAGATAGGGAATCGTTTCTTTCAGCGAATTTCATATTGTTTAGCATATGAATGCGTAGACGCGCGTATATACGCCTCGACGTACTCTTTCAGTTTTTTTTTCTCCATGCCCTCTTCTGGTTTCGCGCGCGGCTCTTGTAACGGCCTGCGAATATAATTTACCAGCGATCCACGATGCAAGCTCGGAATTGACACGAGAAATGTAAAAGCGTCATTTGGAACAATTTTTACATTCATAATTGTTACTGCGACTCTTCTGTAATCTGCTTTATGCGGTGAACGTAGCACGTCAAGTCTCTGCTTGCATGTATAAAAGAAATTCAATGAAGTTTGTAAAAGAGATCACCAAAGAAAGAGAAAGAAGAGGGAAAATATTCTCTATCTCGTTCGCTTCCCTTTCTCCAACAGAATACAGAAATATTACCTCCCTAGTACAAAGAACTTATAAAAACTTATAAAATGGGGTTATTCCGGGTGCAAATACACACATTAAAACCCT
>JAWWEM010000054.1:497121-537653 GCA_035582935.1 Ormyrus thymus | reverse complement strand
GGGTGCAAATACACACATTAAAACCCTTTAAACGGACTCAATTTTATCGGTTTTTATAAGTCACTTTCAACAGGGCTGGACTCGAATGTAATAGAATTCATTCGAGATTCTATTGGGAAGGAAAATATGTTTGATATTTATTTTATCACTAAAGCAAGGGTTTCAGTAGACCAGCGAATGTATGATGATGTAAAGTTTCACACGATATTGAAGTGTTGAATTGTCTTTATTAAAAGTACACATAAAAAAAAATTTATTAATTTATTAAAAAAATGTTAAAATTGTTAAAATCAATCTGTTACATACTAAATTTAATATATAATTTATATTCAATTCTAGTAATCTAAAACTTATAATTTTCATGTAACAAGGGTACATAGACTTACATTAAGTTTCTGCGTAGTAACATATATAGAATTATAAACATTTCAATTCTCACTTTTGATAAATTGCTATAAGTATACATGACTCATCTAATTTACAGTTCGCTCTCATTATAAATGGAATTTTTCAGCATTGAATGATCATTTGCTCCACCGACGTTTTCTTCCCCGTGAATCATCTTTGCAGGACGTACAACTGAAACAACGCAAGCACCAGTCGTGTGATTCACCAAAGCTGACCTTAAAAAAAAGGGAAGCCTCCTGGCCGATTCCAATATCTGAAATTATATTCAAAACAAAATGAATTGCCTTCGAATGGGAGAGAAGTTCGTTTTGCGTCATACCTCCCCCCAGCCAACGAGAGCGCTATTTAAATGCTGATGATTACCGCTGGGAAAGCCCCGAAAACAAAGCGCGTCTCGTACTGTATACGGAACGAACGGGAGCAAAATATCGATCGAGGCCGACTCCTTCCGCGCTTGCCGCTGAAACGAAACAAGAGTCGATCTCCCCGCCCCTCGGCGAGAAAAAGAGCTTTGAAAAAGGAAACGAGGAAAAATAAAGCACGCGCCCTTATCGAGAAGTGCGAAGGGCCCAGGTGCGGCTCGGTGCACAGCGGAACCGTGGGACTCACCGGTGAATGAATGGAAGAAAACAGGATTTATTTTTCACCATGGCGAGTAGAGCGCCTTACTTTTTTTTTTTATCAAGCTTCGTCCTTTCTTCCGTCCCTCTAGGATTCTGCGATCGAGATCAAGTACACTTCTTCTCGCCCGTCGGTGTGTCGCGCGGCTCACGTCTTGGGGAGATTAGAATAGTTGCGAAGAGACTGCGTGCCGTTATACCGGCTTGCCAATAAAAAGCGTTTCTTGTCTGTGCTCATCTTGTTACACTCCCGTAGTTCGGGAGCTTTTGTTTCAGGTTTTCGACGGTGGAATCACGATTCTGTCGCTGATTTTGAATAAATTATCCAATTATTTTTCTTCATATTCAGGGATATGATTAAAACGGTACTTTTTAAATTATAGACATTTTCTTGTAGTTGCAACTTTGGTTCATATTAAATTCAATGAACAACCAAAAGAGATTTGAAGCTAGGATACTTTATATAACAATAAGACGGTGAAATTCGAAGACTTTATGAAATTACCGCTTTTTGATGCTCTTCGTATAACAGATGAAAAGGAAAATACTACAGAGTACCAAAAACAAAATGGTCAATCTGTAACGTCAACATCTCATATTTCCCAAAAACTTAACAATACGAGTTATACCAAAAATTCAATAAACAAGATGAAGAAGGCAAATAAAACAATTGTTAAACATAGGATAAGTTTGCCAGTTAGCGTGCTTCCTTTAATTACTAATATCTTTAGTGCCCTTTATTTATAAACAAAGAACTTAGCCAATAGAAGAAACAATAAAACTCAGTCTGGCATTTCTGACAACTCATAAACGAGGTGCAAGCTCTCTCCATTTAGTTAATACAAAACCCACCGCAATCTGCTTATATCGGAGACGAGTGCCAACCGTGCTCGCCCTGCTCCCAATTAATCTTCATTAAACAATAATCTTAAAGCTAAACATCGATTGAATCCGAGAGCGATAAAATTGACAGCGTCACCGCTTGACCCAGTTAGCCATAACGAGCTCCGGGAGCCAAGGGCGAGACAAAGAGACACCGAGACCTGCAAATTTTGGCTAAAAGCGACGCGCACTGCCTCCCCCCCACCCTGGATCACTCACACGCGCACAGGCCGCTGTGCAACGACGAAAATCGAGCCTCGCGCCGGCTAAGCCCTAATCGGGCCCGTGCGCGCGCGCGTTCGAATAAAGGGATTTTCCCCCGCGGCACAAAGAACGCACACAGCCAAGAGCCACCCCAGGGGTACGCATCGGCCGTCTCTCTCGCACCCCACGTGCCGGCTAACCGTTTTTCGAACCTCGGCTTGCTAAGGGGCCGAGAGCCACTGTGTAGGGAGAGAACAAAAAAAAAAAAAAGAAAGAAGTAGGAGAGCTCGGATCGGATCGACCCCCTTTCCCTGTACTTGCCGAAGGGGGAAAAGGAGCGGCATATTTTCTTTGTTGCACTCGCGCGCGAGCAGGAAAAACGTGGGACTTTTATGGGCTCACCCCATGTACATCTCTCTCTCTCTCTCTCTCTCTCTCTCCCTCTCTCTCTTTCTTTGTTGGAGAATTTCCGTCGCGCGCTATACCTCGTTTCCAGCTCTGGAATTATTTCACCGATGTCGCGAACGAATGCTGGACTGGCCGCTCGGGTAAGAGAGGGGCTCTCCCAGCGCGCGCGCAAAAAAAGAGGAGGACCGCGAGAGCGTGGGATTATGTAAGGATGCGTAATCGCGATTGAATAAAAAGCCGAACGACTCCCAACGGGTTTCTAGGTCGAGTTCGAGCCTGTTTTCGCCGCCTCTGGGTTACGCGCGCGCACGTTTGTGTCGCGCGATGAAAAACGTGGCTTTTCAGCTCCGCGCGGCTCCGCGTCTTCGAAGGCCCGTTCGGATTTTAAATCTGTCGTCGAACGGTTTTCGCATGGCTCGACTGTCTTCTAAACTCGATCAGGTATGCATTTTCAGGTGGAAGTTCTTCCGATTCGGATTCTGTGAATGAAATTCAATCGGCTTTTCGGGCATCGACAGCAGGTATAGAAAGTTTTATGTAAAAACATTATTTTTATGAACTGTAAAAGCTCATCTTTTTCTATTTCCGAACTAATAGAGTAATATTTTCCATCAGAACCTCCGTTAAAGTGAAAGAAAAACACGGATATCAAATCTAACATACCGTTTCCACAAAAATCCTCGCAGCGAGATATCGTTTTTGAAAACGATGAAATAAAATGACTTTTTTGTATTCGCGGATATTCTCTTTTAAGAGCAGTAACCATTCAGTCATTTCAAAGGACGGTCCACTCGAAAAATGTCAAAGAATGAAAAAAGCAAAATGAAAACTCACAAAGGGAAATGAAATCTTAATTTCTTCTCTTGGACAGCTCCAGATATTATACATCTCTCGACATCCAGTACGGCGCATTAAAAATGTGAAAGAAAGGTCCATGAAAAGAAGAGTCGTCGCGTGGAAGAAAGGGAACGAGTTTCCAGAAAACGCAAAACATCAGTTCTGCTTTCAAGAGCCTTTTCAGACATTATCCCCCCCTCCCCCTGCGAGAGAGAGAGAGAGAGAGAGAGAGAAAGAGCACACACACAACGGCCGAAGCGGGACGGAGGAAGGATGGTTAAAAAAGAGAGGAGCGAAAGAGAAAAATAAACGAGAGCGATCTCTTTTTTGGGCCCGGCGATGGGGCGCAACAAAGCGAGCGAGAGCGAGCGTTCCCACGACGCCGGAAATCCCGTTGAGCTCCGACGTACGGGGTGACCGTCAAAGACTGTCAGCGCTATTTGCATAACAATTTTGCTGCGTCGACGGAAAATTCAATTTCTATTTTAAAAGGGTTGGCAATTTACCCTCTCGGATGCGTTGCCCATTCTTCGGCTAATTAAATATTAATGTCTTTTTTCTGAAGGATTCGGCACTTTTATTCTCGGGCTGCAGATTCTTTTCTCATTGTTTAGCCGTTACGATTGAATTCTTTGCATTAGTTATTGGTAGTTTAAGATAAGATAGGAAGACGGAGACTCCTCAAATTACAAGCTTGAAAACATTAAATATTATATTACGATTTTTTTATCGTACGACGCAGCTCAACAGCATTATTGTGTATAATTATTTCATAAAACGGTCACCAATGATGCATTCTGCGATAAATTAGAGTCCAAAATTATTCTGAAACAAATAAATCATTAATTCAGTTATTTATTAATTAAACACTTTTCTTACATGCAAATTAAAATAATTATTTCTAGAACACATTAAATCACATTATAATAATTAGAAAGCTTAAGATTTTAAACTAGACAATTAAAAAATACAAGTTACATTGCACTTTACTTCCATTCCCGAAGCAAAAAGCAACAAAGGCAATCCGGGCCTGACCGTCTCGTTTACGGTCAGCTTACAATCATGTACAGAGCGCGCGGGGAACACGTGGTTGCCGGCTTCATCACAACGAACGGTCTATTACGTGACATTACGTACGACCGCGTCCAAGTAACGTCTACGTGCAAGCGAACTGGCGAGGGGGGTATCGTTGCTTATAATCGAGCGACTTCGGCAGGCCGGGACGAGTGCAATTTGATGCCAAATACACAAATAATGCCTTCGTCCTCGCCTGCCCAAGTACCCGTTCTTCTAAACCCCATCGTCCGCGAGGAAACTCCTTGACAATTCGTGCGATGGTTCTCGTGCATATCGATAGGCCGGGACAAGTGCAATATTATTCAGCGAGAAGCCTTTTTATCGAAACATTGCCACCGATCTCGACCTATCTTTAGTGCAACAAACGTCGTACATCCTCTCTTTCTGTTCTCGGCGGTCATCCTCAGCTTCCTTCTCCGGTTCGCCTACTTACTTCAGTTTCTTCTTCCATATGAATTGACTAAACACGCATCAGAGTCCATCGGCTCCTCTCACGATTGCGTATACCGCACATATTGAAGTGCAGCTTGAAACACGCTCGTGCGGATATCTAATTGCGAGACTGAAAGCACGTGCGCAGCAGCGATGCAACCAGAGCACCAGACAAAAAGGGAAGCCCACGAGGCGAGCGGGTCGGAAAGCAAGTGACGGCGGTGCTCTAAGAGGAAAAAAAAAAAAAAGAAATTAAAACAAAACGAGCGAGACAAGAATGAGGGCACGAAGAACGAAGAAAGAAGCTTGAATTAAGAAATGAACGGATGACTTTATTCGAGCCCGAGTCCAGACTAACAGAAAACTCGCTCTGCTCTTACAAGACGCGTAACTGATCTCGTTGAAATCTAAACTTTCGATCGACGAGCACGATATTTGAAGAAAATCACTCAGGCGGCATATCCAAAAGCGAGAAGCACATCGCGCACAAAGGAGGCCAATAGGACCCGGCAGATAGGTTTCCATCCTTCGTTCTCTCTCTCTCACTCTCTCTGTAGTTTGGCGATGGCCTTGGGGCGAGTTAGTCTCTAAATCGGCCGAGCGGTTGCTCTTCTCTTCTGTCTCTCTCTATACTCTGGATCGCAAATCATGCGCGAGTGTGTGCGTAAGCTACGCGGACCTATCATTTACGCCTCCGTCGAAGAAAACCGCGAAACAAAAGCAAAACAGCGGCCCTCGGCGGCTATAAGTTTCGAATTCTCGGAGGCTAAGTGACTCTCTCTCTCGAGATTGCTCAGCCCGACGCTTGGACGCCGTTCTTACAATCGTTCGCAGAAAACTCCCGCGCGCGATACACTGAACCAAAACAAGAGCCGGTAAGCACTCGATAAAACAAAAAAGAAAAGAGCGTCGTTTGCTCCGTGGTCGTACGCGAGAGATGTTCGCGGGCAAAGACGCGCCCGAAAACTGCGGCAAGACTAGCGCCACGCGCTCCCTTTATCCCCGCCCCGCGCCGATTACTCATACCGTCGTCGAGCCCGCGCTTTCTCGCGTTCTTTCTCCCCCTCTCTCCCCTTTCTTCCTGCACAAGTGACGCATGCGGCGAATAAGACTCTGGTCCTTCTCACCCCTAGAGAGGGGGATGGCTCGGATGGATGATCCGTAACTGCGGCTTAATCACGTTATTAGTCCGGCATCGGGACGCATTCTTTGTTGCCGATGTATGTTTTTTTTTTTGTTCGCCAATCGATCGCCGTGCGCTCGTTTCGCCGAAAAGTGCTGGCCTGTTTCCATGTGGGAAAACTCGAGACGCAATTAAGATAACCTTTACGACAGATGTTTGCTAAAGCAGATAGTATAAAGTCCATTAGAAAAAAAAGCACGCGGGCTCAATTTAATAAACGCTTTCTTGCAACATTGATAATCGGGCGTCAAATATTTAGCGATTCTTAACAATTGGAATGGAAAGTCTAAAAATAAATATTCTCTCAAAATTAATAAACAAAACAATTTTGACCTTTTGTCTCGCTCAATGTCACTCGTATAATGGAGACAAGTTCCAAAACAAAAAACAAGTGCTTTTCGCTCGAAAGAAAATCGAAAGACCAGGTAACTTCAAGATCTTTAATTTCACCACACGTGAAATTGCTGTCGTAATTTCAGCGTAACACAGAAAAAAAAAGTAAAGCACCAAAAAACTCTTAGGCCGAGAAGGTACCTAGAATACTCTTAGACCCCAGTTAACAAGTAGGCGAGGGATGTATACAATGTAACTGCAGCGTTTTAACACATTCCACGCCTGTTGTTTATAGCTTTCCTGACAGTACCTACATGATCTACTCCAAAAGCTTTGTTTTCTAAGCAACTCGAGGTGATACCTTCAATAAGAAGCATGCAAAATAAGTAAAAGCGTATTTGACAATAAAGAAGATACCAATACTAGACGGTTTCAACTTCACACGTTTATTAGCAAAGTTGAGAGTTTGGCTTACCAATGTCAAACCGAGTGTCCAGACAAAGGAGACGCAAGCAACAGTCATCTCCTCGGGATAAACAGTAAACACTAGTCTCGTACATTTTTCGAACGCTTCTCTCTCGTCTATGTTCCGGCGGCTTTTCTCCTCTGTTCGTCCTTGCGAGCCGATCTTTCTTCGCGTGCAGTTTCGTTCCTCGTTCGTCCTTTTGTGAGGGAGCTCTCTCGCGCGTCTCTGGTCCGCACGCACGAATAGCCCCGGCTCGCGTTCCACTTTGTTACATAAAAGAAACCGGCGAATGCTGGGGACCCGTAAGCACAAAACACTCTCCTCTTCCCTCGGCCGTGGGCTGAGCGCCGTCTTTTGTTACGTGCGCGAGCGTCCTCCGGTGCCCCGGCCTGTGTTCGAGCACGAGTCGCAAAAATTCTGAGCTGAGAGGAGAGAGATCACGTCCTTCCTTCAGGGCGCCCAAAGGCAAACTGCTGCCCGTGGCCAGGTGTCCCGTCTCTTTATTGCTTTTGAGCCCCTCTCTCTCTCTGCTGACTTGCTCCTTGATGCGCTTTGGTAGGGAGGGACTTGTGTGTGCGTACGTATGTATATGATATATAGATACGGCTTAACTTGCAAGTGGCGGGCAAGGCGAAACGGGGCCAGAGAGAAATCCTCCCTCCTGTTTTCGAATCTTACCCTCGGCGAGATCGGCAGGGATGGACGGTTGGCTGGATTTTGCGCACGATGGGCTTTAGAGATTTTGCCTTGCTGTGCACAGCTAGTTTACGATTAAATGTAAAGTTTTATTCCAATGAAATGTTCTGCAAGTCGAACCTTGATATGTCCGGGATGAGTTTACATAAGGTTTGTATATTCATAATATTCGAATTTGAAATTGAGAAATCTCTTATTTATTGGAATGCGGCTTCTAAATAGGAACGATTGTCCTATCAATTTTTCATTGAAATACAGAACGACCATTAAAGTTTATTAAAATAATGATTATTTTATATTTACAGTAAAAAAGGTAAGAAAAGCTTGGTAAAATTAAAGAGGAAAAAATGTCTAAATATCTAATACTTTTTGTCGAGTTTTTCAACGCAAACCGTTATCATAATAACCGAAAAAAAATAATATCGATATTTAAAAGGTTTAAATTTTTAAACATATATGATTCCCACGTCTCTTAAAGAAGATATCGCGAAATAAGTGCAAGTAAATCGTTGCACAACGTGATCTAATCGAGAAATGCTCACAAAAAGCAAATTTTTCTGCAACAAGGGGCTCCCGCTTTAACCACTAGTCCGACCTGTTCTGCGAGCGCCTCGGACTCGCGAATTAATATTTATGCAATTCACATGAGAAATCTGTTTTTCAACGTCCGTAGAGCGCGCCGCTACCCCAAATTCCATCCCTCTCCTTCAGCTGGGGGTTCTCTCTCTCTTTGTGTAACGCAGGCCTCGCGGGGTAAAAAGCCCGCCAAAAATTCTATCAGCTGTCCTGGATTTCCGCCGCCTCTCTGCCGGGCCCCGATGCACAGAAAGCTCGGGTAGCGACTGGTCTTTTCTTCTGGCCCTCCTCGAAATCTCACCGACGTGCAAGTAAAAAAAGAGGGACGCTCTTATAATTGAGGCTCTTGCGCACAACGGTCGCGCGGCTTCCGAGCTTTTCGCGCACGATCTCGATCCGGGCAATGTTTAGAGGAAAAAGTTTTCAACAACTCGAGTCATATTAAAAGGTTCTCTTTGATCTGCCGTTTTTATGACGAACGAATATGAGGTTTTAATTGCGCTTCGCGTATTCCGTTGTTTCGAAAATTTGTCTTTGTTCCTACCTGGCCCGCGCACCCCGCGGCAAAACAATGCACCTGGAATGTGAATTCGCTTCTCGTTTTTTACTTTGCGCTTTTGTAAGCGAGAGAGAGAGAGGGAGAGCGAGAAAGAGAGAATTCATTGGAGCGCTGTTTGGATAAAGTTGCACCAGCAGTATGCACCAATCCAGCATCCGCAAGTTATTTTTGGGAGAATGACGAATGTTTTCTAGTTTTTATACGGCACAGTATACTTGCAAATAATTCATTTAGGAAAGTATGGCTGGTGCCCGCGGTAAACTATATTGATTGGATTATGGTCTACTTCTAAAATTGATTCCATTTCAACTAAGTAATTGGTGACGCCTGTAGATTTTATGTCGTCCCAAAACATACCGCTCTCCCCTAACCCACTCACTAATTTCGGCGAGGATCCTATTGAAAATCATACGACCCGTTCATTTTTCCACGCGTAAAGCAGATAAAGTGCGACAATTCACCGTTCCGAGGCACTCGAATAAACGGCGATTCAATTAACGAAACAGGCACCGCGTCCCATTTACATAATCTCTCATAATTCCGCGGACGACGAGGCGCAACGTTACCCAACGACTTATTGTGTTTATTTATGCCCGCACAATACAGGGCCGCTACTTTGATGCCGGTAGAAATTTCGTATCGAGCGATTCCTTTTCACGCCTGTCAGCCTTCCTTCTTCCTCCCCTCATTGACGAGCCCGAGATCCCGACGTGACACGCGCGCGAAGTGCGTCAACGGCGGGGGGGGGGGCGATATTTTATTAGCGCGCCATAAAGGAAGCGCAGCGCGATCGAATCTCGGCTCGATGCGATGGATACACTGGGCTTTAATAGTCCGATGTTTTCGAGCCGCTCGCGCGACGACAATGTGTGCGTGCGTGCTCGGTACGAGCGAGAGGGAAAACTTATCATTCGCTCCGCTGATTTCTCAGCATTTTCGTCTTTCTGCTTCTCATTGTCGGTGCTCAGTCGGCCGTTCGAGCGAACTAACTGGTGGATCGTTGATTGACAATTTTGTCGGGAAAAATGGACGACGTCCAGCAGCCCATGTTTCGAGCGCCCGCTCGGGACGGGGAGGTTTCGTTTTAAATTGGAAATCAATTAATATTGTTTGATTTGAATATTTCAATTACTCTGTTTTTTATTAAGTTTGATTCAATTATTTGAATTTAATGGCCAATAATTTGAATATTTCCATTGAAATGCACCAATATGGAGAATAAAATTAATATTTTGTTAAAAAATTATTATTTTTTTAAATATGCCTGTGAGTATAAAATTTTGCTTTGAATATTAAACACAAATAATTGAACTAGCAATAAAATAAGGAGAGCTAATTATAAACAAAGTGCATTGACATCAAGTGTACTAAATCTGAATTACTTTATTAAATCAAATGTAATAAATATTATACATGAGAATAACTTTTTTTTTTTATTGAAATATATAAAATTTTCGACCCGGCGAAAAAACCCTTCTCACCCTTCCACTTCTATATATATCAAGCATGCAGCAGTATCTAAACAGTGTCACAGCGTCGCGACAACTAAAAGACACCGCAGCCATCTAGTCGAAATGTCAATTCCGCGCGCGATAAGAGAAGGGCACAAGGTGCATCCCATTTTTATCGGCAGCTCGGCAAACGAGTGATTAAAAATCAGACGCGCACGCGTAGCGATCCCGTCCGCTCCGAGTTGCGCCGGGAGTCGCGCGCCCTACGGACCTATCACCTATCCGGACGCTTCATCAAGGATCTCGACGCGCGAACACTTTGCCGATTCACTTTTTACCCCTGGCATTACGCCCGTTGCCACGTCGCAAAATGACCCGCTGAGAACCTCTTCGGAGAGAAGCTTCGCGCACGCGCGTTTTGTCATTATTGCACGAAGCTTCTCGAACGGGGGGAACGCGATGCTTTCGAAATTTCGGCAACGTCCGCAATCTCTTCCAAAAGTTTAATTATCGAGAATTTCGTTTGCCCTTTTATCTTTTCAAGCCTGAAAGGTAAACGGCTCGAGGGTGAATCGGAC
This sequence comes from Ormyrus thymus, assembly GCA_035582935.1. Taxonomy (NCBI): domain Eukaryota; kingdom Metazoa; phylum Arthropoda; class Insecta; order Hymenoptera; family Ormyridae; genus Ormyrus; species Ormyrus thymus. The sequence continues at coordinate 526,943 of JAWWEM010000054.1, read as the reverse complement.
GAAAGCTAATGGAAAAAAGAGAGGAAAAGCGCGATGGTCGCGTGCCCGCCGCTGCCGCCACGTTCTTTATACGCGCTGTATAGGTAGCCGGACGACGCGTGCCCACCGCCGCCGCGGGGAAATCGGGAGGGGAAAGGGGATGATTGAGCACCGCTTGTAGGAGGACAGCAGCTGCTCTCGCGCGCATCTGCCCGCCGTTAGCTCGGCCACGCGCCTTCTATCTCCCTCTCTTTCTCTCGCTCCTCGGCGTCTTCCACCTTTCTCTCTCGCTCGCCCGGTTCCCCGGTCGCTTTAGCCTTTTTTCCTCGTACGCTCTTTATCTCGACTTCCATTTCCCGCCTGCGTACGTAGGTACGCGCGCGCGTCTCCTTTTTTCTTTGTGAGAGCCGAGCCTGCCGGTCTGCAGCGCTCACCGCCGATTCTCCGCCGCTGTATATATACCAACTGGCTGCTTAAAAATCGCCGGGCCCGCGCCTTCTCGAGGCGGACGATTTAACAAAAATCTAACGGGCTGTGCTCTCTAAACAATCACTGCAGTGCTTTAAATAATAGTGATGATTCGTACGCTGTGAAGTAACTAGTTAACTGATTTCGTTAGAGAATAAAGCAGCAGCTCAGAACTAAACGCTAGTAAATCAGTGAAAATCGCTAATCTAATAAGATATTTACTCACAAATCATTGGCCGTTTAAATCAGTCAAGTTTCACTGATTCTGATTTAGCGAGTAGACAATAAAAATGCAGAACTTTGATGCATTACAGTTTTGTGGATAAAAGATTAGTTTTCGTACCTTATTTATTCATAAATTTTGGAAAGACACTGAAAGAAAGAATTAGGATATTCCTTAAAAACAATGGAAATAAGGAATAAAAATAATCCAATTATATATAATTATATATAAATAGTGTTTCTAAGAAATGTCGAAATTTATTTGAAAAATAGGCTTCTCTTAAACGCAAATAAATTTACAACTATACGATCTCATTATTCAAATACGCGGTTGGATCTCCCAAGCCCTTTCCCAAAAACGCAACAGAATTAAAGTCAGCCCTTATCACGAAGCCTCTTGGCCTGCAGCAGCTCACTCGCACGTGAAAGCTTCTATTTTGCTGTTTATATCCGAATGACAAAACGTCGAGGCAATACCTGAAATATCTTGGCGCACACGGAGAAAAAATTTCCTTAATTTTTACAAATATTTCCTAAAAATTTACGAGAAAGCGTAGTAATTTGGTAACAGACTGAGAGTTTTGAAAATTTTACAGAACAGTCTAGTAATATTTCAATTTATTATAATAAATCGAAATATTATGAAAAAAATGTATTAACTCAATTCTACGAAACGAGATACAAGCAGACTAGGAAAACTAAGCAGAAACTGATAATCTCAAATACGTTTATACACTGTTTCGTACACTGTTGCTTCGCGTTATGTCCCTTTTATCACCTATTACAAGTGTATTATTATATTAATTAAAATTTTATTGCTTATTTTATTCTAAACTTTATAATTATTTCATTTTTGTATTTATTATGAAGGTCATGTTGATACATGGGAATGGAAATAATGGCCTTCCGCGGGCCTTGTAAGCCCTATTGAAAAAGTCCGATAAAACTTTATAAAGACCTGGTGAAATTGACGTAAATACACACATATAACCCGATACCGGTATCGGCTTTAGCTATTTCAGGGTATTAAAGGATACTATTCAGGCACATCTAGTAAATTCTGAATTTATTTAGCTTGGCAAATCAGGGCCTCGTGTAATACACCGTCACCCGCCTTATTAGGCTCTTATGAAATTAATACTTATAAGGCCCTTACGTATACTTATCGGACAACCTCAAGATTTTTCTGATCCGGGTGGAATCGAACTTGGTCCTCCGGATTGACAGCCGACCGCCTTACCGCCTGAGCTAAATAAGAATATTTATATAATTGATGATTCGAATCGCCGTAATATATTATAACTCATACATAATTGATTTAAATTTTAAAAATTATGTATGATAATAATTTGATAATATTTATGTCGTTTTTTAAAGATAATCGGCTTAATAGAGTTTTAATTGAGTTCTTTTATTATAATTTATAAAAAATATTTAAAATTTTTAGAACATATTGTATAAAATTTACAGAAAATCTCGTAAAAGTGCTCAGTTTTCTAGTCTGTTACCAAATTACCAAACCTTCGACTAAAATTTCTGGAAATATTTGTAAATGTTCTAAAATTATTTTCTCCGTGCACAAACCACAAGGATACCGAGGTACCTGTCTGTAAGCGCCGTTGAGGGAGGAGCACTCGCAAATTTTCGTCAGCCTTTGTTCCTTCCTCGAAGATGGGAAAGCGCTCGAATCCTCGTGCCTTAGCCTTTTATGCCTGGCACGTCTTACCCCGCGGAGGACGTGGACGAGCCGAAAGCCTCACCCTTGGATTTGCGTACCCGCTGCAGAATTTTGCCTTTTAGCTCGCCTGATCGAGAAGCGCACCTGGGCGCGGAAGCGACAATGGCCGCGTCAGCGTGATGTCTATTCCCCGGCTCCGCACGCAATAAAGATCGTAAATTTCGTTGTTCTACGAGGGCTTTTATGGCCCCTGCGAGCGTCGTACTGTTTGCTGCACTTGAAACGGACGATTTCGGCGTACCATTGACTTTTGATACTATAGGGGAAGAGGCCGACGCTGCCTGGCCTTCTTTTCAACGCCGACCTCCTTTTCGGCGGGAGCAGCTTCCCTCCGGGAGCCGTCGAGGCTTTACGGGGAAAATTGCGATTTGATGAGGACAGGTACGGAGCCGAGAGAAGGTGCGCCGTTCATTTTCGCCACACAATGTTGCAGGATTCAACAGGCGGAGCGGCTTAAAGGTTGGAGGGGACTTTTTGCCCTGCAATAAATTTCATCGAGAAAAGGACCGAAGGGACAAAAATGCTGGGCAGGACGTTTCAAAGGTTTTTTTGTTTTTTTTTTTAAAAACTTTTATCACTTATATAACCGAGTGACAAAAGTTTCATTGTCAACAAAATAGAACTGCTGACAAAATGCGATGTTTATATGTATAATTTATTATTTTCCATACTTTACATAACATACAAATTTATACAATGTTTTACACTTATAGAGAAATGATATACAACGGAGTAACAGTCGTATAATTTCCAACAAATGTATAATGGATCATCCCATAAGTAATGCGATTTTTATAATAATTATTTTATTTTCCAGAATTTAACAGTTTTTCAAGATACTACGTTTGTAGCAAATTGATGCAAGTACTCTCCGACTTTAGTTCACGAAATTAAAAAATCGCTTTATTTACAGAATAAATATTGGATAAAATATGAAACGAATAATGAATATATATTAATTAATTGTACATCGCTTTTAACAGTGTTGCATGCAAAAATGTACACACCATCCCGCATTCGCCCAGGCTATATATATTCCTGTGGAGTTGGAAAAACCTCCGGTATACTGAGGAAAAAACCCACTCCGGCGATGGTGTTGGTAAATTTATAGTACTTTTTCGACACTGGTGTCGAAGTTGATTATTTACCTCGTGAGACATTTTTCGCCCGAGCGAAGCGATCAACTTAAACACCAGTATCGAACATTATTTTATACCATGAGCGCCGAAAAATCATGTCAAAGTCGTGATTTTGAGGTTAGAGTGGTATAAAAATAATAATAATAATAATACGACGGGTCGCCCCGGGCTCTGAAATTAGTCAACAGCTCCATCGACGTCGATGCTGAGGTGTAATTTTGCCAGCCTGCTCGGCGACTGGGGTTGTTGGAACAAAATGATTTTCGGGACACCGTCTAGCCGATTCAGAGTGTGCAGGGCTGAGGTTACGCGGAAGATGGAAAGTTTAGAAATATATGTAACATGTCTAGTTTAATATATGTATACAGGACTCGCAGACCCTGAGTAAGCTATGCAGAGTGCGCTAAAAGAATGTTGTCCAACAACCCTCACGGCAACGCGTTGACAATTATCAAATTTGATGTCTTTAAATTAATGACTCGACTTAAATGCTTTAATTACTTGATTTTTAAGTAATCATTTTCTGAGCAAGTATTTTTTTCGATTATTTTAAGCGATAAAATGTTCAATGAGGGTAGAGCTTCGTATATAGAAATCGTAACGATGGCTGCGTAAAAAATGCGTTGTTTCATGTCATTTTTAGTACGACGTGTATAGAAAAAAAATGTATTAGTTTTTTAAAGTCAATACACGAACGACGGACTTACTGGCAATGTACACATTTCTTTTTGCTAATGAATTGTATTAATCCAGAGCTATTGCAAGATTAAGCGAAGAAAATAGCATTGTAACAATTATAAGGAGATAAAAGCTCTTCATGAAGATTCAGAAATCAAGTGTATGAATTTTTTTTTCAAAATACTGTCGAGGTTGCAGAAGGAAAATTTATCATTTAGGCATCGACTGTTTGCATAATGGAGGTTACAAATTTCATTTTAGATGATCCGTTAGTGTTTTCTAATTATTTCAACATATATTTAATATATGTACCAAATAATAAAATGTGTAAATGGTTTGAAAATAAAATGGCGAGGGCACTGCAGTGGCGATCATGTGCGAAAGTATTTTATTCAGAGATTGGACTGTAACACATTTCATATAATATCGTTTTACGATTACAGAAGGTCTGACAATTTTAGCAATTAATTTATTTAATCCGTTAAAAAAATGGACTCCAGTCTTAGGTTTGAAATTTTGCTCATAATTTCCTTGACTTTAGCCAGGTGATCGTCGATGTCCTCAACAGAAACATTGTGGAGGTGGACGGTGCACGGAGAGTAGACACTTTTCTCTTCTTCCGATTTTTGATCTTTCACCGTAATATTAACCTCATGAGTCAGGGAATCCATCAATTCAGAACGAATGGCAGAATCCGCCCTCGTTTCCAAACGTACAACTCTATTCGAAATGGCTTTAACGTCTTTGAGCGCAGCAGCAATATCTGTTTGCATGGCTCCAATTTGAGATTCGTATCGAGAAAATTTAGCAATAAGTAATCCGAGGTTGCCGCTTATCTTCTCGACTACCCCGATCAACTTGGTGATAGTAAAATTTTGGTCGTAGAAGAGATTATTTACCGCGGAATTCCCGACACTCTCATCGCCAGAAGGTGGCATTGATTTCGGAGAGTAGGACTCTGGTCTGGAATTATTCTTGTGCAGTTTGGATTTGGATTTGAAATCTCGAGCGTCGCGTGGATAAACTCCTCCGATTTCGGAGGTGCAACTGCGGTAGCAAGGTGACGGACACTGACAGCAACACGTTTCACAGCATGAGTACGCCGAAGTGCAAGAATAGGGAGGTACACTTGCCATGACGAAGGAGATTCAGAGAGGCGAGCACTTATTCACTTCTGATCTGGTCAAAAACGTAAAATAAGAAAACTCACTGTTTAGCACTCTATTTTAAAACTGCGTTCGGTCGGATGAAAGCAGTGTTAAACAGTGGCTTAGGTTGATTTAGACGCTGCACCCGATCGCAGATACGTCTGCTCGGTGCAGCGATTCGAGAAAGAGTGAGGCGTAGTTTTCGAAACGTTGACCTGCCTCGAATGCAAAACTTAATTAGCCAGAAAAAGAAGAGGCTGCGTTGACACGGTTTTCATGTTTCAGCTAAAGAGATTTTTCCTCGAGTTAGACGAATGGGAGGGGGGTGATTTTTTTTTTTTTAAACTTTCGAAAGACGATTAGCACACGCTGCGAGTGCGTATAATGCAAAGGCTGCCGGGGTGACGCGGAGGCGACGAGAGCAGTGCAGTTCGAAACGAGCTTAGGATTGTGCTTCGGGCCTTTTGGCGACCCTATTTTGGTACTGAATAAACGGAAAGCAGCAACAGTATTGTTATAACTATAACATAGCTATAGCTTGGAATGAAATTTAAGGAGAATATGTGTGATTAATAATTCTTACATCGGTAATTAAAAGGGTGATTCAGTTAACTTTGATGTAAGCTTAGGATTTTTCTCGTTGGTGCAATATCGTAGAATCAATTTAAATCGCTGAATACCGAAATGGCATTTTGTTCGAAGAAATTGGAAAATCTGTTGCTTATAAACAATAAGGTATTTTTATATTACAAACAAATGCATGATCGCGCGCGAATGAGACAAATCCTAAGCAACCTGCACACCGAATATGCAAGGTCCGAACCAAAGAGCAATTATAGGAGTAAGAATAAATTGGACTTTTACCGCATTAATCCAGCATTAGGCCCTCACTGCAGTGGCATTCTACCCGAAAGATAATTAAAAACTTGTCCGATTCTCTCCCCCCAAACCTCCGAACTCAACAAGCAAAAGCAGCCAGCAGCCGCCGGTCGAGTACTGGTTATACCGAAACGTTTTTTCGAGCCCGACTTCCTGCTCGCGTGGGCGTGCAGAAATTTAGCGAGGCGCTCTCTCTCTCTCTCTCTCTAGAGAGCCTGGCGCGGCGTGAATCATCGTCGTCCCGGCACTTCCTTCGGCGCGCGAGCAATTGAAAAGTGCGTGCGCTCGCGGGCTGCACCTGCGAGCCCGCAACAAAAAGCTGCAGCCGATGCGCGGCTGGCCGGCCGCGAGCGAAGCACTCGCGAAAACGTAATCGGAGAGACTCGGGAGACCGGCGGTCTAGGGCTTTTTACGCGGTTTTGTTTTTTTTTTTCAACCGCGGGCCTGAGTTTTGATTATGGGGCCAGGTGTGCGTACGCGACGGCTCGTTTGGGAAATCGAACGGTCGACGTCTTGTGAAATTTGATCGTTATTTTTTATTGTAGGATCTGTTGCAATGATGATCCACTGATAAGTGCCGGATAATGTATTGCGGTAAACAAAATTCGCCCCCGGAAGTTTTAGCCAGCAAGACTATTTTTGTACGCTGCAAAAATATATTAAGGGATCGATGTATAACGCATCGTGTACAATAATGTTTACAAATTAAATGTAAACTTGAGACGAGGCAGTATGGCGTACGGATCTTGAAAGTGTCTTAATTATTCGATATACCTTATACATTTGAATTCATAATGTATATTCAACACCCCGAATGCAGAAAAATATAGTATAGCGCAATCGATATACTCATTGTATAATTAATGTCTTAACGAGAAAAACAGCGGCAGCGTGTATTTTAAAATGACCATTAAGAGCAAAGCGTCCGAAGGAAATATTTAGCGTGGAAAAGAAAGGGCAGGAAGAAAGAAAGTCCCGAATCTCGGATTAAAACCAGCAGCTGAAAACGACAAAGCTCGTGTCCACGTGGAGCTGCGGGCCCGAGCGGCGGCGCGCAAGGAAAAGTCCCCGCAGGCTGCGTTTCGTGCCACACAGTTGCATTCCAAGCCGCAAGAAGAAGAGGAAGGGCCAGAGCTGAGGGCCGTATGGAAGGTCCCTTTTCGGGGCCCAGATGGCAAGCAGCGGCGCATCGGGCCCAGCTTGTCTCGCTCGAAAATTGAAGCCGCGATATATAGCCACCTGCTGCTTCTCCTCCCCTCTCTCACTCTCTCTCTCCTCTCCTTCGTGCCTGCACACTGCTGTCTCTCGAATGCCCTCGGAGGAGCTTTTGTAAGCGCACTCGAGTGTGTATGTAGGAATAAAAAGCGAGGGTGGGGGAGTTTTCGAGGATTCCGGAGAGTGCGCCAGTTGTTTCGCGATTTTAGCGTACCTAATATTTTTTTTTGCTTCATTGTTCTTCCTCGTTTAACTCGAGGAAGTTGTTCGGAAGGGCCAGCCTTCTTTCTACGTGATTATCTTTCTTCTTGGGGCTTCGAAAGCTCACTGTCTTGTGATTTGGACATTTCGTTCTCTGCAGTTGAATAAAGGCTGCTTATACGCCGTTTTAAAATAGATTATTAAACTAAAAACGTTGATTGGAACGTGAAGAGAAAAAGAAAATGGTACAGAGTAAAAAGTTTTTGAAATAATATTAGTGTAATATATTACATTTTATTGGTTTATTGATTAAAAGGAAGCAGAGACCATGTCAATGTCCTGTTCTTACTGAATCCAATATATCCTGGAAAATTTTTCAGTAAACGAAAGAAACACAATATTAGTTTTTTCCCAACTCAGGCATGAAATGGCCCTCATTTCATGCTAGAAAGTAGCGTAGAAAATCGAGCATTTCGAACGTTCGACAAAATTGTTTGTCTAAGCGGGGAATAATAACTTTTTTTCCCGCTGTAGCGTCTTCGGCGCCCTCGACTCCGACTCGTGCTGAATACCTCACCCTCGCTAGAAGTAGCTCATTTTCTCCCCTTGTTGCACAATGTACTATTAAAATGTAAAGAAAGTAAAAAAAAAATGTTCAGACGCATCGCAGTTTTATTCTACTTTACCGAAATTATGAATTTAATTATTTCTTAATAATACGTATTACGTAAATAAATTGTACCTGTTTACACGTCCAAGGCTCGAAGATAATATTGGAAAAGAATTAACAGCGCTTTTAACTAAATATTCTTTCCTCTGGACAAAAATCCTTATCCACGAAAACTCGTCTCGATGCCGGAGACTGCTGATCATCCAAGCGCCTCGAACACGTCTACCTAAACACACGAGAAACATAAAAATGTTCATTGTCGACCGAACATCGAGCTCGCGAAGAGAAATATTTTGTTGGGCGAAACTCCTCGGCGTGAAATGAAGCGGACGCGCTATAAGGAAGGAAGGAAAGACGAAGAAGAAAGGAGGGCTTGCAACAGCGGCGAGAGAAGAAAGACCCGAGAGAGAGAGAGAGAGAGAGAGAGAGAGAGAGAGAGAGAGAGAGAGAGAGAGAGAGAGAAGAGGGCCCACACAAGCACACGTACGAACGAAATCCCGTAACGGTAACCATCGCGTCGCGGCACCCGAGAAAACTTTTTCTCGTGCGAGAGCGCTCATTTACATCATTTCGGTCGGCTGATTCGAGAAATCGCGCCGCTCGAAATCAGATCCAGGTAGTAGATTTCGTTCCCTCTCGGCCACGTGGCACGTAACGATTTTGCTAACCGCGCGATGCGTCGTCGGCAATTTATAAATAAACAACCGGCTCGACGCTGCGATAATGGAAACTAAAGCCGATATGCGTTTCTACTTACGATTTTTCGCTATCGCGAGATTCGCGATGAAACATTTTCTTTTTCTCTCGCGGCGCACTGCAGGGTCCTGGAACAAAGATGTAGATTGACGAGAGTCGCTTTTGATGGGGAGCATAAAGCACAAAGAAAGGGTCGTAGTTTTTCCCCGTATGATTTATAGATTAGAAAGCTGGTCGTTCCTCCTTTTGTATATATATATATATAACACTGAAATAAAGAAACAATAAAACCGCGGTGCGACTTGAGGCTTGAAAAAAGCTTTTCCTTACTTATATATAAAGGACTGATTTTAATAGAAACCTTTGCTAATTGTGCAAATTTGAACAACAAGAATACTTTAATAAAAAATAAAAAATTTTAAATTATATAATAGATGCGTTTAAGGGCACTTGTATTATCTATATTGGTAAAATAACTAGCTAAAATGGATAACATTTTACATATGTCAAAGCAAATGTTTGGTTGTCTTAATTAATTATTTATATAAAACGTAATACTCTGAATTTATTGAGAAAAATGAATATTTCGCAGAATTATATAATAAGTTTCCAGCTATTCATCTCTATTGAAAATATAATCTGGATTTCACAGGAATTCAATTAGAATCCAACAGAATTCCAGTGAAATGGAGGTAAAATAAAATGGCATACACCCGTCTGAAAATTTCCAAAAAATTCATTTCAGACTTAGAGAACTGATTTAGATTTCATTAACTAGTCAATATTTATTAAAAAGAAAATCTGTCCATAAAGTTTGCTCTTCTCCCGGCGCAATTTTATAAAAAATTTTCGGCCGTACATCAGTAAATGTAATTAAATTTTGTGCCGTACTTATTTAAAAGATATTATTTCTGTTTGGTAAAGTGCATTTAATTAAAACCAGCAATCTAGCCGAAAAACATAACGCAATTTTTACTCGCAAATACATAAGCTTGAAAATTAAAATACCCGTCTATCGAAAACATCTGCACGTACACTCAAACGCACCCATAGGCGATCTCCAAGAGACGCTCGCAGTATTAAATTGCATTACTTTTCAAAGCAATCGAGCACTCTCTCTTTCTTTCGCTCTTGGATTGACGTTACAGTTCGAGAGAACTTTGTAAAGATCTTTGTTCATCGAGGAAGTGAAATAAAGTTGTGTGCGTTCGTCGTTTCTCTCTCTCTCTCTCTCTCTCTCTCTCTCTCTCTCTCTCTCTCTCTCTCTCACTATTTAGCTTGAGCTCGCCGGAAGTTCGCGACGCACGGTAGAAAATATAATGCCCCACGGGTGCGCCCTTCGCGTATACATGTATACTCTCCTGCTTGGGTTCGGGTTATTTCTCGCTTCACTGGCGGAGCCTAAAAAACGGTAGGCTGATATCTCAACACTCCAAAGTTTCAGCTCTTTTATAACACTTGTGAGTTTTCTACCAAGTTCTTGCGTTTTAAAATCTGTAAGAATTGTAATAAGCTCCTTTAAGATTATTACGAAACTTCATACGGTATTATGTAAAATATAACATAAAAAAACTGCTTTGAGTATTACTGGTGAAATGATGGACAACTACGCTAAAGTGCAACTATTGGGAAAAAATGTTTCAATTAATAGATCGATTTAAAAATTTAAATACATTATAAATAAGCATAATAATAATATATACATTATAAATAAGCATAATAATATATATGTATTATATTAAATTTTTTTAAATGACAAAAACGAATCGGTGTTGGTCAAGAGAATCCAGACTGCCAGATTGGAGTCTGTAATCGAAAAAGAACTCTAGACATTAACGACCACTGGATGTAGGATCTTGAACTAAGAACTATATATGGTTCTATAGTATTATTGACTCTAATTACTCGGTTGATATAAATAAAAATTTGAGTTTTTATTTTTGGATTTTCAATGATTTATAAATTGTGGATCTTTTTATTATTCGTAGATGTTTTAAATGCACTTTTAATTATTTTGTATATATTATTTAAAAGTTCCATTTTAATAATAGAATGGTTTTTTACACCTTCAAAAATAAAAGTTAAAAATTTTAATGTTTAAAAAATATTAAAATTTTTAAATTTAATACAATAGTTGCTTATAAATAAAAAGCAGGAGTCGTCGGTGTTCAGTATTGTAAATTTTTATAATCCACAAATATAACAGGTTGCAGGCAGATTAATTGTTATATGATATATAACGGCTATTTATTGTTTATGAAACATTTCAATTTGCTTGATATTGGAAAGATTTTTATTAATTTTGAGTTCTTGTGTCTGATCTAACTTACCGACAGGTCGCCGATCAAATGATCGAGATATTTTATAAATCTGTGTCAAACTCGCACTGATTGAACCAGATGTCTGTATGCTTACTATAAACATTGCAGTAATTGGTATGTTGAAAAGATGGTGGCAAGCAGGGTGTAAGCATGTGATCTCAAGAAGACAGTGAAAATTAGGTTGAGCGAGGAGGAGGGCCTTTCACCAACGAAGAGGGAGGTAAAAGTATAGCAGTTTGGTAGCGCAAGCAAGAATGTTTCACTTTCTGGTTTCGTGCGGGCCACGAAATATCACGACGCCGCCAGTGCTTTGTCAGTTGAAAGTACTGTCTTGTGGGACGTTCGATAAAGCTGCCGAATTATGACCTTATCAGTGTACTATCTGTCCATTCGGCGAACGTGACCGGCAATGCGGTTTTTCGTACTAATCAGGAAACAGGTGCTTTTTTATCGTTGTTATTTTTCATTGAAATTCAAAGTTTGATTTATATGCATTTTTAATAATAGGTTTCCATACAAGTGCCTTTGAGATTTAAATTGCAGTATTAATTTTTTTAAATATTTAGTTAATATTCTGTTAACTATTACCATGACTGCAACAAATTCAAAATTAAAAGTAAAAGAAAATGAGAACAAACATGATTCCAAGACTGTTCGTGTGGTATTTATATCTTTATTGTTAGATTTACTAGCATTTACCATGATATTGCCTTTATTCCCAGCTTTACTGGATTATTATGAAAATGTTGATAATGGAAAAGGCTTATATTCAGTTATTTTAAACAGAGTACACAAATTAAGCTCTCTACTCAATGCACCAGATAATATAAATACAGTATTATTCGGAGGTATGTACTGATAAATTTAAACAGTTTAATTAAACTTACTGAAAATTAATATCTTGTTTTAGGTTTTTTGGGCTCCTTGTATTCCTTTTTACAGTTTCTTGGATCTCCAATCATCGGAGCACTATCAGATATTTATGGAAGGAAACCTCTTATGATTCTCTGCTTAACTGGAATAGCTTCATCTTATTTATTATGGGCTTTATCCAGCAATTTTGGTCTCTTTATATTAGCTAGAGTTCTTGGTGGCATCAGTAAAGGAAATATAAACTTATCCATGGCAATTATCAGTGATGTTACTTCTCCTGCAACAAGAGGAAAAGCTATGGTCAGTAAAACTATTTCAAATATTAAATTTTAGCAAAATTTTTGAGTTAAAAAAAATGTTATTAGTATAATTCATTTTTTAAGGCATTAGTAGGAATTGCTTTCTCAGTAGGATTTGTATTGGGACCAATGATAGGTGCAGTGTTTGCAAAAATGTCAGTTGGGAACAGAGAAGGCCATTGGTATGCACTGCCTGCAATGTTTGCATTTTTTTTATCCATTTGTGATTTATTCTATGTTGCAATTTACATGAAAGAAAGTTTACCAATTAAAAGTAGAGCAAAGTCACTTATTACTGGAATTTCTGGTGCTTTGACATACATCAATCCAGCTGACCTATTTCAATTTAATGGAGTTTCTGGTCTTAATCCATCAGGTTAATTAATATTAAAATATACTGTGAAAGAGATTAGTGTCTAATAAATATGATTAAATTATTCTTTTTAGAACTTCATCGACTAAGAAATTTAGGAAGAACTTATTTTTTGTATTTATTTATATACAGTGGACTTGAATTTACTCTTACCTTTTTAACTCATTATTCATTTGGATTTTCAAGAATGCAACAAGGTTGGATGTTCTTAGGAATAGGAATAACAATGGCTACTTTACAAGCTAGTTGGATAAGAAAAATTCCAGAGCAAAGAACAAAATCAATAACAGAATTGGTATTTATCCAGTATTTATTTCAAATACAAATATATAATTAAATATCTTTTTACAAATTATTTAGGGATTATGGCTTGTCATTCCATCATTCATTTGTATAGGTCTTGCTAAGGATGTAATTTTACTTTATTTTGGAATTTTTCTGTTTGCAGTTTGTAAGTATAAATATTATGTATTTATTAACTTTATACATTATTCTTTTGATATTGACTTTTTATAAAATGTTCTAGCTACTGCAATGGTTGTGACTTCTATGATGACATTAGTAACTCGTATTGGTCCAGAAAATCAAAAGGGTATAATAACTGGAATATTTAGATCATTGGGAGCATTAGCTCGAGCCTGCGGACCTATAGTTGCTTCTATAGGTAAGACTAAATTTTTTTATTCTAAACTGTTAGTCATAAAGACTTAAAAGACCATATTTTATCAATAAAATAATTTTTAACTTTAAATTAATCGTAGAGTTCAGATGTTTACATGACTCTGATAAATTTTTTGTCATTTTACTGAAATTTAGACTACAACTTTAAATTTTAAAGCAATGTAAACAGTTATGTTTAATAGAAAATGTTTTGTTTAGCTTTTTGGAGCCTTGGAAGTTCAACATCATACTTGATTGGTGCCGTGGGCTTAATTATACCACCATTAATATTAAGGAATTCAATTTCTTAAAAGAGTGCACTTACTGTAAGACCTTAAACATAATCTTGAGAATGAGCAAACTATAGTTACTTAAAATCTGAACAATCAAAAACATATTTTTATACTACAAAATTTCAAAAGTTTTATTTTTATTTCATAAATTTTGTACATGGAAAAATATCAATAATGCAGTATTTTATATTATCAAACTATTTATGATAATAGATGTTTAATATATTATTAAATATTTTTAAAAGTGAAATATTTTAATTATTTGTAATATATTTATATGCATGTAGATAAAATTTATTTAATCTCGTTAATTTATGTTTGAAATTTGGAATATGTCTATACTGATATTGAAATTCAATAATAAATTTTTATTGTTGAAGGTCAATAAATTCAATAAAACGCATATTAAATGAATCGTTGCTTGGTTTTAAATTAGTTTAAATGTAAATTTAGGATCTTCTTTTAACAGAAAAAAGTAACGGAGAAATTGAGCATTGAAAGAATGCAGAAATTTGAGAAGCATCCCTTTAGATAAGAAACTTTCGAGCCTTTCTAGTCAGGATCTAAAGATAGAGACATTATATAATGATGAGCAACAGTTGTGCGCACAGGAAACGCAAGCAAAGAGGTCGAAAGATAATCGATAATATTGCGAATTTTATATATTAGGACCAGGATAGATGGTCGCGCTCCGCGCGCTGATTTTTCGCATTCGTTATTTAATTGTTGTTTTCTTTAAAGAAAATCTTTGCATATTCTCTCCGCTGATGATCTTGAAACGATTCGAGATTTTCGAAATCATTCGAGATTCTTGCTCGGATAAGGATTATAAAGGATAAAAGAAAGTTTTATAATACATTTAAGAGAGAAATTAGTTGCTGTTTCTTTCTTAAAACGTATCTTCCGAACGGTAGGGTCCGTAATTAAAATAAGAAATAAAGAGCTGAAGCTCAAAAATGAGAGCCAACCGGGTAATCAAGTACAGCCTCTACGCGTGCAGTTTAACCGCATCTTAGATATATACATAATGCTGGCAGGCGAGTGAGCAGCGAGCAGAAGCGAAGAGAGCCGGAGTGCTGACCGAGGTAATAATTGTATTGCCGTTCTCTGAAACGCACCCCGCCTCTCGCTCCGTTCCACGTCGTGAAGCCTCTCGCTCTCTCTTTCTCTCGATTGTCTTTGTCGCACTCTCGGAAACGAAGTATATCCCACACGTTCTTCTGCTCCTATCACGAACACATGCGCTAGGCAAGTTCCGCGCATGCGCTTTTACGCTTTAAGCCTGTTCTGTAGTATGTCTGAAATTGCAGAGCAGGTGCAACTTCGATTACGCTCAGATCAAACACTAATGTTACGTGACTCTCGTCAAAAAGAATAAACGTATAAAGTTCAATTATGCTTAATTTTCTGAAATTGCTGTAAATAAATTATTTCGTTATTTCCTCTTAAAATAGAATATTGGGTATTTTTCTTTTAGCCATGTTGCAAAAACTTTTTTTAAAGTTTGAACCGAATCTGTGAACCGGAGGACCATGCCTCTCTCTAGCGGTAAAGGCTTTCATGGATTAAGGGAGTTTTTTTTCTTTTATTTAATTATTTAATGTCGCATTCTCCTTTCGGGTATTAGCGACATGCAAGATTAATCATAGACGCTCTGGTACATTCTGGTATAACTGAAGTGCAGATTCGTAACATAATATTATAATGTTATGTTACGAAAAATAAATATATGTTTCATATGTTTTGTAAATTAATGCGTACATCAAAGCATAACTTTACACTAATTTACATAGCAAGAGAAATGAATGTTTACGAGAGATTTATATTTAAACGATTTTATCAGTGTGCCATTTGTTACTATTATATACTGCAAGCTTTTGTGCAATTTCGCGAGGATGAATAATTTTAATTTGTTACTTTTTTCTAGTCAGACGAGCCTTTCTCAAGCAGGTTCTCTCTATATCAAACATTTTTTTTTTTTAAATTTTATATAATTGAAAAATTTTCCGTGATGAAGAAATTTATGATTCATTATATAATTTCGATCTCTGTTTCTAAAATAAAAATAGAATTTTATTAAAATATTTGAAAACCGATAAAGACAAAACATACTCTTCAATCATAAATTTTATATATTATTATATTTTTTATTTAATTTATATTAGTAGTTTTTGAATCGTAAAAAATTTTTTTATTCAAAATGTTTATCACGCTTATTATACTCGAAAAATAGTAATACAATACTTTTGGTTTTGCAGATAGTAAAACTTAGAATGTCCACTAGATATAGTTTCATTTATTCTGGTAAGGTTGATTTAAATGATCCTCCTGGACTTATTTTTGTATTTTTATTAGCTTGATAAAGACCTCTGACTATGTATTCGTCGAGACGTCGCTAAAATAAAGAAATAAATAAATTTTTCACAAATAATATGTCCAGGGAGATATTTAAATCAACCTAACCAGAATAATACTTTTTGTTTTGTACATATAATTTTGAAGGATTTCAAAACATATTTTCATGTGTCGTATTCATATAGCATTATTATTGTTATTATTTCCAAATATATTTTCAACCTTATATTGTGTTGCCCAGTAGAAGTAATACTTTAATTTAAGTTTTTTAGATTCTATTTTTAAGTAGAATTTATATTATATTGAAAAAAATCTTATAATAACAAATTTGAATCATTAAAAAAAATATGTGGAAATTTCGTTATTATTGTAAAAAACACCTACTCAAATATTTCTTCAAAAATTAAATATCGAAAAAATTAATATTTACCTATAATAGGATGTTATATTGATACATTAGAAATACATTAGAAGTTAAAAATAATTTATTCTGATATTAATAACTCATGGACAACAATAATAGACCTGCCTTGGTTTTTAAACTACGGTTCTCATCCCATAGGTGATATATATCTTATCCAGCTGGTAACGAAGTTGAGAGCAGTCCGCTCGGTCGCTTTTCTAAAGAACAATTGATGATTTCAAAATGATAAAATAATAAACAATTAATTGTTTCTATTTAATTTTTGCATAAAATGCATACTTTTGTTTTAAATGTAGCTTAAATTAAACAGCGGAGGAATAAAAAAATCCATTTGAAAATCTTATAAGTAGATGCGCATAATAAAAATCGAAAGTTTCATAATTTATTTAAAATCTCCATACTTTTAGATTCCATAAGTACCTTTGCGAATTATGGAAAATGAAAAAAGCGTTGCAAGGGATCAGCGTCCCGTCCAGTTTAACGCTCTCCTGCTGTTAGTGACTTTCCGTAGCAAGTGGAAACTGAAATCAACGGGGGAGCAGGACTTATTGTGAAAGGTCCCTAAAGCAATGGCGACCACGTGACCCGACCCCACCAAACTGCCACCCCCCAGACCGCGGACGGTACGAAATTCTTGGAATCGGCTTTCTTCCCGCGCCGCGCGCAGGGCTTACACGTCCGCCCGCGTCGCTGATGCCAGGCAGCTAAACTGCCTGCTGCAGTAGTAGTTCCCAGTCAATCCTCTTCTCGCATGTGACGGAGAGCTGCCGCATATTGCCGTCGCCGCTGCCGGTCGAATCTTTTTCTTCGCTATCTGACTGTCTGCGACGACGGTCGCCTCGCCCCTCCCACTTCCTTAGTCAGCGGCGTGTGTGTGCGAGCCACGGAAAAAGAGCAGTCGGATCTGGAAACCGATCGCGTATGATCTATTCTGACCAGGGGGAGAAGCTCCGAGGATAACGTCGTCGGGGCCTAAGGCGACATTGCTTTCTAAGCTGCGTGAAAGAGCTCGACGGAGGCCTGCCTACTCCTCGCTTTTCGGCTAGGAGCAGCGAACGAGTGGCAGAGGTGAGTCGACACTTGTCTCTCTTCATTGCGTTTTTTGTGTGCCGTTTATTTCTTGACCAAGAATTGCCAGTGCTCGTCAACTCGCTCGGTCTCCCTTACACGCCTGCGCAAACCTCCACTTTTTACCTCCCGTCCTGCGGATTCCGCGCGGTACGCATTTGTTTTGCTCTTAGCATTACACTCGAAATAGTCTTCGTCGAGAGGTGTGAAGTGCATAAATAAATACGGATCAAGCCACGCGCCACCCAGAAGTGCACAATCGGCATCGAATAACGCGCTCCTTCCTGCGCTCGGTTTGCTTTCTTATCTGATTGCTAATTGCGTCTATGTTTCCGTACACTAGTATTCAGGCGTGCACTGCGTTTGTGACTCGATGTTATCGCGTGCGCGAGAGCGCCGACGTCATTCTTATCTATGTAGTTGGGCTCATGCATACGGACGAACACGCGCACGCGCTCGTACGTGAGATTCTCTGGGTTTTTACGGTCGCATTTAACGCCGTCTCTCTCTACCGCGAGCTTTTTCCGCGTAATGCCATTGGCATTTGCTGCTGTGTGTGCGCGCGCGCGCGCGTGCACTGTACGAAGATTTTCGCGTGTTCCTATCGCGCGCTCACTTCTCCATAAAAACGGAGAGAAGAGGCTTTTTGTTTCTTTTCTCAACGCTGCGTTCTTCCGCACGAAGGAAGAGAAAGAGAAAGTTTCCCTTAATTCTTAAGGAGGAATGGGGCTTTTTTCTACCTCTCTCTTCGAATGGGAGTTTGCAAGGACACCGAGCGCGCGCCTCTCTGGACTTGCGCGCGCTCTTTCCATCTTTGTCTGTCGGTTTTCACCCGATTCTTAGAAGAGCTTCGATTTCGAACGGAGCATCGTGTTATTTGCGCGTTTGTATATAGAAAGAGCAACTCTTGCTGTTATTGGTTCTCTTCCTTTCTCCATCAATAAATGCTAAATTAGCTTTTCGAATTCGAGCTGCTCGCGAACGTTTGTGTTTAAATTAAGATTTCTTACGTGATTTGTCAATATTCGAAAGAGTTAGAAAGAGAGTTTAAATCGAAAGTAGAGACTATACTGTTTTGCAGAGAGCGGATTTATGCGATGTGCAGACTTATTTATGAGGCAAACATTGTCGCATTCATTTAAATGCTGCCGTTTTTTTTTTTTTACTTTTTCAAATAAAGTCGTAAATTGTTACGTCTGCGATACGTATTAGGATTTCTAGAGTTTATTTTGGGAATTTTTTTTTATCTTTTTTTACTTATCTCAATAATGCATGAATCACATTCCCTTAAGAATTTCATTTTAATGAAATTGAAAGAAACAAAGAAATTATTCATGAAGAAATTAAAATTTTAAGTAAATAACCAAAAAATTGATTTTGGAATCATATTAATTTAAAATTTCTTTTTTTAATGTTTAGCCTAAATAAAAAAAAAATAAAAAATGGCACTGTGGGCAAAAGCACAACAGTTGCCTCCAGAGGCTCTGCAAAAGGTGCGTTCTGTTTATGGAGAACATTTTCCAATTGAAGTTCGTCACTTCTTATCAACATGGATAGAAGAAAAAATGTGGTAAGTGTTTTAAAATACTGTTATAATTTAAACATGAATTTAATATAACGTTTTTAAATAAAGGATTAGTATATTAAGTCTTCTTAGCAGGCCTTTCCAAATAGTACTTTGGATAAACCACTTGTATATTTGAAATATATCAAGGATCTTTGTATTTTTATTGACTAAATTATAATTTCATTCTTATATTGATGTTATCTGTAGAAGATTTCTTGGCTTTATTTTAGACTCAAAATTTTAGAACCTATCCTATTTCTATACTCTGGCTACACTATTTGAGTCATACTTAATTTATTATATATTTTATAAAATTTGTATATTGGATTTTTTATGTCCACTGAATTTTCTAAATAAATAAATAAAATAAATGATTGTAGGACTGATATTGAACCAGATAATCCACAATATGAGCAGTACATTGCAAATCTTGTTGAATCTCTTATTCAAGAATTAGAAACCAAAGCAGCTTCTTTAAATACAGAGGATCTCTTTTTAACCAGAATTAAATTAATGGAGGCTGCCAAAAATTTTCGGGTATGCTCAATTTACTTCAAATTGATAAACTTATAAAATTTTACTAATGCATTAATTTTTAAATGTACATTTTAGCAAAGGTATAGTCCTCATCCCATTTCTCTTTTCAAAATTATCAGACATTGTCTAGTGACTGAAATGAATTTAGTATCTCAAATTGAAAATTTAAGTGGTACCCTTTTGAATATGGGTGGAACTAGGGTAGGTTTAATGGTTGGTGATGCAGTTGCAGAGATTGCACAACAAATAGAAACATTAAGACGTCGTACTCAGGAAACCGGTGAAGATTTACGAAAAATGGAGCAAGAGCAAGAAGCATTTGCTTTAGCTTATCATGAGTGTACAAAATTTAATGCTCATTTGCAGCATATTTCTACACAACCCCAAACCCAACAACTTATTGACATTGAAAAGAAAATACGTAAACAAAAAGAGCAGCAAGAACAGCTTCTAAACCACAAAGTCGCCAATCTACTACAATTACGCCTTACACTTGCTGATAAATTGAAAGAGACCATTGGCAAACTCAGTCTTTTGCAATCAAGAGTGCTTGACGATGAACTCATTAGGTATGCAATAGAACATGCAAAATTTTTAGTTTTACCCATTATTTTGACTCCTTGATATTTTGATATTTTTTTTATTAACTATTTGTTTTTACTTAAATAATTTTGAATTAGCTTTAAAATAATTGTGTTATATTCATCTTATAGGTGGAAAAGAGATCAGCAACTGGCAGGAAATGGTGCCATGTTTACCAGTAATTTAGATGCTATTCAAGAGTGGTGTGAGAGTCTTGCCGAATTAATTTGGTTAAACAGACAACAAGTGAAAGAAGTAGATCGACTAAAATCAAAATTGAATCTTGAACCACCAGGTGTACAGGATATTCTTCCAGTTCTTAATACACAAATAACACAGTTACTTAGTTCTTTAGTAACAAGTACTTTTATTATTGAAAAACAACCACCTCAGGTTATGAAAACTAATACTCGTTTTACAAGTACAGTAAGGCTACTAGTAGGTTGTAAATTGAATGTATATATGAATCCACCTCAAGTAAGAGTGAGCATAATCAGTGAGGTTCAAGCAAATGCGCTTCTTAAAAGCGATAAGTTGGGTGCCAAAAATGATGCCAGTGGAGAAATTCTTAATAATCAAAGTACGATGGAATACCATCAAGCAACTAGACAACTTTCAGTTAGTTTCCGTAATATGCAGCTAAAAAAAATTAAAAGGGCTGAGAAGAAGGGTACTGAATCTGTAATGGATGAAAAGTTTTCACTACTTTTTCAATCAACATTTAGCGTAGGCGGAGGAGAATTGGTCTTCCAGGTTTGTAATTTGTAAACATTTTTTAAAAATTGTACTTGATAAATAAAAAAATTATAAGCAAAATAATGCATGTAGAAATTAACGTAAATAAATTCTGTATTAGGTCTGGACGCTTAGTTTACCCGTAGTTGTTATTGTCCACGGGAATCAGGAGCCACATGCTTGGGCAACTGTAACTTGGGATAATGCCTTTGCAGAGCCAGGACGTGTACCGTTTGCTGTACCAGACAAAGTACCGTGGTACCAAGTAGCAGAAGCTCTTAATGTTAAGTTTCGATCGGCGACTGGGCGCTTGCTTACAACAGATAATCTTCGGTTCTTAGCAGAAAAAGCATTTAGAGGTGGTACTGCGGGTTGTCAAGACTTCACAAATTTAATGCTCAGTTGGGCTCAGTTCTGTAAGGAACCTTTACCGGAAAGAAATTTTACATTCTGGGAATGGTTTTATGCAGTAATGAAACTCACAAGAGAGCACTTGAGAGGGCCATGGAACGACGGATACATCCTGGGTTTTGTACGAAAGAAGCAAGCAGAAGAAATGCTGGCAACTTGTGCATGCGGCACTTTCCTTATGAGATTTTCAGATTCTGAACTTGGTGGTGTTACTATTGCTTGGGTGGCAGGTAAACAATTATCATTTATGCATTAAAAATGTTAATTAGATGATGAATTTCATGATAATTTTATTTCAAATCAGATCAAACAGAAGTTTTTAATTTACAACCATTTACCAGCAAAGATTTTGCAATACGAAGTTTAGCAGATAGGATTTCTGACTTACAACACTTAATATACCTGTATCCTGATTTATCTAAAGATCAGGCATTTTCTAAATATTATACACCTTTCCAAGGTTAGTATTTTTAAAATATTTCTTTGATATATTGTTTAATTATGCTTTCTCTTTATTTTAATCAAAAGGGAGCAATAATATTCTTTCAGTTATAAATGTAAATAATTTTGAAAGCTCAAAATTTTAATCCTCAAATTACATCCAATATAAAACATATGTTACGCATGAGGATTATTGTGCCTCTATTTGAAATTTTAAGTAGAAGAAATTTTGGCGTAAACTTTTATTAGGATCTATCTCACCCCACATGTAGTTTAAGAAGTAAAAATACTCGAGTGATAAAAAATGTTTACTTAACCGATCACGTAAATTCTTTTTATATTATAGAGAGCCAACCTTTGAACAATGGTTACGTTAAACCGCTTCTGGTGACACATGTACCAGGTTGGAGTGGACCATCAATGGGTGGTCAAACACCTTCACATTCATCTGTCGTCGGCGTAAGCACTGGAAGTCAAGGTGGCCCTGGCAGTAGCTACCCTTCAACGCCATCTAATATGTTTCAAGCTCATAGTCCAGACCCATCAGTGACAAGAGATACGCCGTCTGTTGCTTCTAGGTCAGTGTCTTGGTTGTAGCAAACGATATGACAACCTTTAAAATGAGCTGCCTTTCATTCTCGCAACTTATGGAGATGCGCTAAAGTTTTAATTCGGGTTTTTGACGATTTTGATTGACATATTTTTGATGAAATTTTATTTTTAAGAAACATAATTAGCTTTAAAACTTATTTGCTACAATAATCAGCTGGTGATATTTTTCATTCTAAATTATTAATTAAAAAAACTAAATTATATAAGGTTGATAGAGAATTTACAATCACTTTGTTGTTCTTTGTATTAAGATTAAAATTTGTTGTTTACTGTTTTTATCACAAAAAGGTATTATTTGGTCTGCATACTGTTTTGGACCTAAGTTTTGTACATTTAATTCTGATTTATACTCAAGAAATTTATGAACGAATGAACTAAGTTTAAAAGGATTATGCTTTAAGGATTTTGAATTGACTATTATTAAATTATGACAATATTTTTTTTTAAATAGAAATGACTACAGAGTTTCTTCACAAGAAATTCAAATTATTAAAAAATATTTCTGTGTATAGTATTGAATGTATTAACGTGAAAATTGAATTTTTCCGTAATGCAAACTTTGCGCAGCTTCAAACATTTGTCCAAATACTGTATCAGTATTCTCATTTTTTATGGTCTAAGCTTAAGAAGACGTGATAAAGTTTATACAATTTTTTAAGTTTTTGATTCTAATTACCAAGAAATTAAATGGAAATTTTAAATATCTGTAATGCCGATATTTACTTGAAGTACTCAGCGCATGACATTAATAGTCATGGATTTTGTAATCACAAATTTTGTATGTTTTTATTAGATATTTACATTATCAATTCTGTTAGGATTTGAATATCCATTATATTATACAATACAATCATAATGTTGATATCTAGCTAATACTATAATTGGTAAAGAATATGTCGGATCCATTTATTTTAATGTTAAAAAATTGTTGATATCGATTCTTATAATTCTGAATTTTTCTGTTAGTATATTGTAGAATAAGAAGCAAATTAAAAAAATAGGGTACTTCTTGAACTGTGATTATATTAAAAATTATATTCGATCCAATGCTCTTAACAAAAAATTTTACTTAAATATAAATATATATTATCTACTAATAAGTGCAACGTAACTTAGTTTTACGCAATGACGTTTTCGAGTACAATTAATAAACACAAAGAAAACTAATTGATAATGATAACAGACTGATTGCTTGTGTTAGTTTTGTGTCATCGAAATTTATTTCAATTCCTTTATTCAATTAGCTTATTCACGGCTTTGAAGCATCTTCATCTGCAAATATTACAATCTCATAATTAAAGCATTAATAATAAATACATGTATAATAATTAATTATTGATACGTTTAGATGAATTATTTTATCGATAATTGATTAACATGCGGTAATCGATTCATTGTGAGCATATCCATAGTTGAGTAAAAAGATTCATAAATAAATTTACACGTGTAAGCGTGTTAGCATCGTAATTAGCGATCACAATAAAGGCAAAGGTCTGGAGCAAGCCGGTACAACCACATTTGTAAAAAGTAATTGATTCTCATAGAATCACATAATGAAAACCATAAGGAAAAGTCAAAGAAAACGCAACTCCAATCACTACTCGTTATTTCAATATTTTCACTGGCGACTGAGTAGAAATAATTACATAGCATTCAAATTCCATAAGTATCATCTAAAACGCATGCTTGTATAATTTCTCATATCTGCCAAATTCAACTTTTGTGATCTTTATCTCTTACAGTATCAAGAACTTTATCCGTGATGTTTATGCAAATAGCAAATTTCCTTGTCCACCATAATTAAATCACAACCATGCATCTTCTGTATGTTTATTATTGTTAGATTTTTCATGACATCTTAGAGAGATCTTCAAAATTTATGATTAAAGTGGTTTTTAAAAAATTTGATTATTATTTGTTAAAAATGATATTTTAATTAGACTTCTCAATATTAATTTTATTTTAATCTCTCTATGAATATCTTTAAAGACTGCTACACGGAGAAAAATTACGTACTAAAAATTACTATATTGTTTAGCAATGGGAGGACATACTTGTATTATGAGGAAAATGACTGTACTGTATTTTAACATTTAATATACGTATAGCAAAAATTAATAAAAAATTTTGTAAATTTTACTATAAGTATATTAAATTTTATGATACAGTATAGTAATTTTCCTCACAATACAAGTATGTCCTCCCATTGCTAAATAATATAGTAATTTTTAGTAGAAAATTTTTCTCCGTGTACTAATAACCAACTTGCCTTAATTATGTTAGTATTTATTTTTTTTGATTCTGGACTTCATAACAAAGAAAAACATTTTATATTAACAATCAGTAAAAGAATTGAATTGTAAAGTGACCGATCATTTGTAGCTGGCTGCATTGTGCGTTGTTTTGTGGTTGTTTGCTCGCAAATTTTAATCTTGTTGTACCGGCTATCCGGCTAAATATCGGTCACGGAAGTAGTGTAGCTTTTTGTTATTGTTTTACGTTAATTACGCTCTGCTTCCACAAATTAAGATTAGAGCAATACTTAAGAAATAGCTGAATCAGAAAGCGTGAGCCGAGAATTGCCAGTGATTGGGGTTGTGATTTTTTGATTTTCCAATAGCTACGCTCCGGGTCTCGGTCAGTCGACGAGGACAAATGCAGACATGGACTACGCTGAACTGATCGGTCATAGTGACCTGCCATCCATCGACGAAAATCTCAGCCTGGATCAGCTGAGTTCCTTCGGGCCCTTCAATGATTTTATGCAGTCGTACAATGCCAAACCGCAATAGGTATGTTTTCCCGTTCGTCCGCAAATCAGGATAAAAAGATTCTACGACGACTCCACTTACGACGAACTTTTCTTAGAATAAAAGTTGAAAATTGTATTGAGAAAAACTTTTTTGTATACTTGGCTATTACAATTTTATTTTAGAAATTTTTAATTGGTTTAGTAACTTTCAGTTTGTAGAATATAAATGTATTTTTTACGTATTTACGTAATTAACGTTTTATCTAAGTTTGAATAATATTATTTTTTTTTTCTCAATCAGATTTTTCAATTTGAATTGAAAAACGAGTTTAAAAGCATTATTTATTGCCTGCGATTGTGTGGAGTTACGTGCAATATAGTTAAAAGTTTATTTGAAAAACAATGTAGCTTAAGTTTGCATATCGATAACGAACTGAAGAAAGCTGTTAATTCGAGTTGTAGCTTTAAAAAATTTAAATTTCCTGCTCACTAACTGTCAATGGTGTGAGAAACATTAGTTCTATCTTTTTCATTTTTTCACTAAAATTTTCGAAAACATTTCTTTGTAGTGATCTTTTTTTTTTTACAGAACAGCAATATAAAGCAATGTTTAAAACAATTTTAGACATACTAAAAAACTAGAAAATTGCAATATCGGTCAGAATTGAGGAAAAGTTTATAAGCGCAGGTGCCGTGCGCATGGGTTATTTTTAAATAGTGTTCTAATTTGTTTTGAATATAAAAATTAAGAAAAAAATATCCAGCAATTAGTTTCTTTATAACACTCTGAAGTTTGTCTTTTATCTTCAATTCGATACTAATCGCCATCTCCCTTTTATAGTAGGACGAATAGAATGATAGGGCGAAATCAAACCGACGTAATTAACTATTATTTTAGCTCCTACTAGCAATGTTACTTATTGCATGTAGATTAAATGCTCGCTTTGTTGATGATGTACAAATCTCAATGTAAAAGTATATTAGTGGAAAAATGCAGTAGAATTCGTCAACGGCAATCGCAATTTTGACCTACATATGAAATCAATATTTCATGACTATTCATTGTACTTTAATATGTCGATATAATTGTATCTAAATGTAATTTTAAGAATTTAGATATTTTCTTTAATAAAAGAAATAATAAATTCTATCACTTCTAAAAATATTAAGATTATAGTTTAAGTCTTTGACTTTAATATAATTTACTTTTTTTAAATATTTGTAAAAAGATTGATGCGTTTATTTCATATAATCTTGTTTAATTAAAATACATAAAAAATTGAAATAACAAAACTGTAATTAATCGTGCAATTCAAATAAAATGTTTTAAATGTGCCTTACAAGTGATAATTAAATGAATTCAATTGATCACCAAATTAGACTGCTAATAAAAAAGTAAAACTTTTATGTTTACAATTACATAAGTTACATAAATTAGAGAGGCTGATGGTAATGATAATGTTAAAAAGTCGTGTTTGTTATGCATTTAAGAAAAAACTAAGAGTAAGAAACAAATGTATTTGGATATGTACAGTTATAAGATATGAGACGTTAGTTTTACGTATAGGCACCAAGATTTTTAAAACAAATCAATGAAGTGTGTAACGCGGGATGGCCTATGTTTTATATGAATGTGAGCGACTTTCTTTATACATATTTTTCGATAAATTTTTAGTTGCAAGCACAACTAATTTTACTAAAGTAATTAATAAATGAGTTATAAGAATAAGGTAAGCGACGTATAACAACTGTATGCGCTTTGTGTTTAAAACATAAAAAGAATCTATTGAATCCTTGCATGAACTTCAATAGTAAGATTGACCATTACATGACCATATGTTGTATAACTAAAGAAATATGTATCGCTCATGATGTGTTCGATTAAGTTTATATAAGATGCATAAAAAAAAGAATAATTTGAAAGAAACAACAAAAAATACAAAGCCGTCTTGATCTAACAATAGCCAGAGCGAATCAGTACGTTTGAATGCTTCGGCAAATACTTTATTATTAAGAGAATCATTTTATGATTATATATAACTATAAAAGTCAATTTTGTCTGCTGAATTCTTTGCTTTTAATGTATTGGTATGATCTGTATGATTCTTGCATAGATGTATTTTTGAATAATAAATAATGTATATGTTAAACATCTAGTTTTATTTTGGTATTATTACAATAAAATTTCCTATAACTTAGTTCACTTTTAAAATTTTCACAATCACCAAACGAAACTAACATTCATGTTTTTTTATTCAACGATATATTTTATATTTACTTTCCTTAAATTTTGAGTTTTTTTTACTTTTCTATTTTTATCAGTGAAGAAAGATAGAAATGAAGTTTCGCTTTATCCACTTGAATTTTTATTAAACTTCATAAAAAACTACGCTGGATATTGTTTGAGCAGAAGACCTTCACATTGTTGACTTAGACTTTAAGATTGACCCTGACACTCTTCAATATATTGACCTGGTGGTGGGAAGCTCATGTGATAAATGGTATTTCCAACGATCTTATCACTGGGCGGCATGTAACACTTCTTACGGGCCCAGGGATATTCTTCCTTTGGACCCACTTCCCATTTTTGGTAGGAAAGTCTATTTATAGTTTCTCCGTCAATTTTTTGTTCAGGTCTGTAAAATTTTTTCATAATTGAAGTTATTTTACTTGAGTAACTTTATAAATCGTTTGAATCACAGAGAAAAACGAATATAAAAAACTTACCTGCAGTATTTGAGCAAAGGTCTGAAACTTGAGTACTGTTCGACGTGTCCAGGATTTATGTAAGACAAGGATGTTGTAGTTGTCCCCGCAATTCTGCCGTCAGCCGGGCGAATGTGTCCGCAAGGTACAATCAGCTGAGTTCTTTTTGCTATTTTTGGAGTGTAGGACAATTGATTAGTGGTGACGTTTGCAGTGAATCCATGATCGCCCAAAATCTTTCTTGATCGAGGTACTATTGCTCTTCGTTTTTCTCCTTTGACTGGCTGGTAACTCAGCTGAATGGTTCGAAAGAAATTTTGTTAGATTAGTCGTCAATTCTAATCAAGCGTTGCGACTTGTTTACCTTGTTTGTAGTTTCGGTCATCATTTTTTGATCAGACGGTAAAATGCTATGACACGGGCGAATTGGACTCATTGGCTCGATGTTGCAAGGTAAAAAGCTTTCCTTATAGACGGTACTTTTAATGACCTCATCATCGTTTGGAAATACGCAACCATCTCTTGGAATTATAAGCCCTTGTCTGGGACAGTTATTTTCAAAGTAACTGTTGGTGTACGTTGTGGAACCATTCATTGAAATATCTGGGGGTCTGGAAAGCAAACAAAATTTGTTTAACCGGAAACTTTTTGTGCTAACACTTTATTATTGTTGAAAGAATATGACCTGTAAACCGGTTTCATGGCCCAAGGGTAATTTTCTTTTTTGCTAACTTCAAAAGGTAAGTAACTCAATCTGCTGGTAGTTTCTTTAGCAACATCTTGGGTCGGCGGGCAGTACTTTAAGTTCGGCCTAAAACTTGCAACAGGTTCCACGGGTCCAGGGTTCACGTAGGAAAGCAACGAGGTTGTTTTTCCTTCAAACGCAGCTTTACTTGTGCGTATGCTTGAACAAGGCACAATTGCTTCTGTTTTTGGGGCATCGTGTCCCTGGTAGCTTAGTTGAACTGTTGTGACTTTCTCCATCGGCCCTTTGAAGCACAATCTTTACACAAACGAGTCGTAATTTTAATTATCTGAATGATTTTGTAAAGTTTTTGTTCTATGGATTTCATAATTTAACTTGAATTTATAACTTGTTTATACGAACCTTTGCCGAGGGATGATTGCTTTCGTTCTTTGTACTCCACATGGTGGTGTGAAACTTAATTTATTTACTGTGTCATTGGTAAATTTCGCATCGGTTAAACCGATATTATGACATGGTAAAATCGGTTTTACTCGTGCTTTACTACAATCGTTTGTGTCGTAAGAAGAATGGTAAGTAGTTCTAGCGTCAATAGAAACGTTTGCAGGACAGAAATTTGTCGGAGGTACGAAGGGCTTAGCGCGAGGTGGTTGAATATATCTTCTTTTATACTGAATTAATATAAATTAAAATTAAATACTTGTTTTGTAAATTAAAAAATAAAATAATTATTTTACTTTTAATTGTTGATTTTCTTGGTTATCCGATAAATGTTTCTTTGATTTTGGTTTATCTACAACTTCCATACTTTTTCTTAGTAAAATAAAATATTAACTTTTTGTATAAAAAATAAAAAACCAATCACAAAATCTAAAAATTCAAAAACATTTTGATATCTAAATGTGTATAAATAAATTATAAAAACAAAAATGATAAACGATATATATATATATATATATATATATATATATATATATATGTGTGTGTGTGTGTGTGTGCGCGCTCGACTAAAGTGAATGGGCCCGATTGAAACGCCCGCTTTTCCCATAACGGGACAGAGCTCCCGGCTATTCG